>JAOVVI020004408.1:0-17669 GCA_028571085.2 Nepenthes alata | reverse complement strand
CATAAGGTTTCAGGGCTAGCATTTTGAACTTCAGCTGCAACGGTTGAGTTCGGATTTCCATGGTGAATGAAGATCTCTTCAAATCGCCCGTGTTTTCGTCGTCTTCGTCCTTGAACACGTTTTAAATCTTCTGAACCTTTTCCTCCACTCGGAAGGAGGTTGCAGATCTTTTAGAGTTGAGGTAGATTCTCAACTCTGTTCAATCAACAATGCGGCGCGGCGTTGGCCGGCTGCTGCCGCTCGTTAGTCGAGTGACACGAGAGGCTCCCTCCTACACAGAAGGCCTTTACTCATCCCAGGAATATCTAGGATTTCTTTTCTCGGGGCTCTCATCAGGAGTCCCACTGCTCAATCGCCCCTCAAGCCTTGAATGGCTTTGGGTGTTAGAGGCCACAGGGATATGAGAGTTGCCTAGCCTTGTGGCCTTCTTGGTCGGCTTCTTCTTCCTCTGGCCTCCCTGCCTAAAGGTCGGCGTGTAGGCTGAGGAGGAGTGAGTCCCCTGCTTCTACTTGCCCTGGCGCGTGCAGAGCGCTTGAAGCATTTGTAATGTCTTGTTCATCTACTCTGCCATTGCCAGGAAGATCGGAGCAGGTTGTTCTTCGGCCTGACTACCAGCTGAGTGGTCGTGGTCAAGGAAGGTAACTTCTTTCGCAGGAACATTAGCTTGTGCCATTGTATTTATCATATTGACAGATGATGCTGATTCGGGAGAAGTAGTTGGTCGGCCTTTCATTAGCTTTCCCACAGACGGTGCCAATGATGCGTCTTGGATCCAAGTTTTGAATGAATTTGGGTCGAATTTCTCTTTCGATTTCGGTCATCGTTCTGCACGCCTGGGATCCTGTACACCACAGCAAATGATGAGGAATTAGAAGAAAACGGTGGGACTCGCTCCCCCGATTTATCTTCCAACGCTCAAGTCAGTAATCGACCTTCTGAGAATAAGAAGGTAAATGCAGAGAATGCAAAGATGAATGCTGGGTGAGGGATTTGAGAATGAGGATCGGAGGTGCACTCGTGGAAAGCGGCCTCTCTGAACGCTGAGTTCGTTGGGAACTAGTAGTTGGACAAATGGCAGGGTAATTGGATGTTTGAAAGCTTGGCAAGCTTTTGTTAGTTTGAATATGTCAGAGAGCGTGTCTATGAAGTGAGTCTCCATGGCCTTTTATAACTGTGGGCCTCTGTCACCTTCCTTAGGTGGCGAGATGGGATGCCTGCCCTCTATAAGGATAATTCCTTCCCTTGTGTAAGCGCAGGCGCCATTTTTGGCTACAACGGTCAGGAAGGAGGATTCCTTTCATTCTGTGGAGATGTCACGCACAGTGACCGTTGAGGCTGTCTCTAAGAGTTACGCGCTGATTTGAGGGCTTTTATTCCGGGATGTTCTTTGATTCTGAAGATTTCCGTTACAGAAAGGACTGCCGTTGTTGGAGCTATAGAGAATTAGGGCAGACGATCGTTGAACTTGAGAGGGAAGGCCCGCGTGGGCTGATTTTGATCTGGGCCGTGTTTATTTTGGGTTGCGTTCGGCCTACCTGGAAGGCCTCTTCTTTCAACGGTAACGTTGACTGTCCCATAGATAAATGAGCTGATATAAATTCTGGGCCACTTACCCTTTTGCGCCGGCCCACTGCAGCCATCCGCATCACAATCTTTTCAATCTCAGGATACTACCTAAATAACTGTTTTTGATAAATGTTGAATTTATAGCTTTTCCCAAACATTGCTTGCAAAGCAATGTCAAACAGCCATTAGTTTGGTTAGTAAGTGTTTACATAATGCAGGAGAGGAAAGAAGATATACTTCACTGGCCAAAGTATAATATTTTTTTATTTGTGTGTGCTTTTGTACTTGCCAAAAAAAAAAAAAAGTGCGTGTGTTTTGGGGGGGGGAGTGATATGAAATTTTTAGTTTTTGGGAATGTATATTGTCAGAGCCAGTCTGTGGGGCTGCCCAAAAATCATTGGAGTTCTAAGCGCCCCCCCTCTGCTAGGCTAAGATTTGTTAAGTTTAGTCTCTCTTTACCCTAAAACAAGAACAGCACTTGTACTAATTTTATCCTCTTTCTTTATCATGGAATAAATTTATTTTCTTTTTCACTACTCAGCAAGTAACAGCTCTAAAAACTTGAGGATAAAATGACGAAGATGCTTCAGTAGGGAAAGTAGAGTATGAGCTTTCCAATTGCCATCAGAAAGTTAATTGGTCTGAAACTTGAGTCCTGCTATTTACATAGATTCACTTCTATGAAGCAAATTAAGAGGTTGTGGACTCCGTGGATTTTACCCTAAAGATGGTACACCGAAACTTAGGCAATTTCCTCCTCTATTTTTCCTTGACACATTTCTACCAAACTCAGAGAGCACTGAGGTTGTGGTGCATGGAGAAAATGATTACATAAATTTGGAATGACCCAAATCTGATCAGTCTTGTATAAAGTTGTGGGACAGTTTGCCTTTAGCTGAGGGTATTGCCGTCCTTGAAATGCTATATGTATTGCTAACCGTGTTGATTATAATGAAATTTCAAAGCTGATATTAGTAATACGGCTTGCTTGTTGTGACTTACAATGAGAATTAAATCTCTCTTCCCTTAATACATGGATGAAAATCAGTATTTGTATTGGTATCAGTTGTGATAGTATCGGTATTGGCTATATCGAAAAATGCATGTCAGGCAATTTTTTTCAAAATAGAATAAAATGAACTGAGGGAAACTATCATCCTTTATTTCGCCATTGTATCGGTTGATATTTTGAATATTGGTTGATATATTGTAATTTTGTCATGGTGTTACGAAATATCGATACAATCTAATACCGATATAATCGGCTGAAATCTCATTCCATGGTTACTACAAAATATTATTTGTAATTTTTTGTTATGAAAAAAAACTGCTAGTGTACACCAAAATAAGAAACCTAAGCAACATTTTTGGTGTTATCCATGTGTTAAAGCTCAACTCCTGCCTGCCTCGTCCACTGGCAAACTATTTGTTTATGCTGCAAACTTCTGTTTTGCAAGGTTATGGTTCGCTGTGGATGCCATTGCCTGAAAAAGGAGTGGCTATGTCACGATGTTCAATTGGCCTACCGCAAAAATGATCGTGATCCTAAAGATATACCAAAAAGTCAATTCGGGCTTGGACTTCTTCCTTGCAATTCAGAGTGTAGGAGTAAAGTACCAGTCATTGAGTCCGACTTGCAGGTCCGGAAGTCCCAGGTTTTAGAGGTAAGGACCAGTTTCCAGTGATCTTTCTTGATTAAATATGAAGCAAGTGGTTCCTAAATAAAAACGATATCGATGGTATGATCTTGCCTCACATATAGAGCTAACAATTACTTTATATATCCATTTATTGTGGCCACTAATAAAAATATTGGTATTAGTATTAATTGCAGATGCACCAGTATAGGCTGTATCGGGCTATATGTACCAACATTTCCTTATACAACGACAATATCATGATATATTTTCTTATCAGCTATATATCGGTCGATGCAACCCTATCAGCTCTTGATTCTCTGAAATTATTTGTTCCAATATATTTAATACTAATAATTATTGTCTAATATGTTTGATGCCAATATAATTATGACTAATACCGATACGAATATTTTCATCTACAGTATAAGTGTTGGATGCAAAATTATTTTTGTAGAGAACTAAATGAATTGCAAGGGAAATGTTGGCCAATATATTAGACATATAACATCGATATAGTGACTTATTGTGATTTTTTTATAGTATTGTTAAATATCAGTATTGGGATGACCCGATACATTATATCGGGCAGTATCTTATTCCATGATTGTGGCCCATCTGGCATTACCATCACAACTTTTGGAGAGAATTGAATACGGGAATTCAAAGCTGAAAATAGACCACTGGGTAAAAGAAACTGGAAAACATTATTGCTCAAAGAAAAAAAGAATAATACAAGGTTGCTGGAGTATAGAAGCGTAGATGTGGATGCACAGAAGAGGGAGGAGTGAGAGTAGGGAGGGTGAACAGCAGAGCTCAAATTCAATTCCAAAAACTGAGAAAATAATTTGCAACAGCAATTTATAGAAAAATTAGCCCCAAGTTAGATTCTCAATCTGAATTCTGATGTCCGATGTAACAAATATTGTCATTGGCTCAATCAATCTTTTTTGTTTTTTTCTTTTCAGTCATTCATTGGATGATAAATCACTACAAGTGATGGAGATATATGATTTAAATATCGAATATTCAAAAATTATATGTAGAGTGACTGGAAAAGTAGAAATAAGACCCGATATAATTTGATTATTATTAGCAAGTTCAAAATCTTTGTAGATAGTTCCCATCCATGGGGTGAATAAAGTCCTATACATAAATCTGTTAATGAAAGAAAAGAAAATGCATTTATTATGTTGCTTAAGTTACATGATTATTCCTGAATCCAAGAGTTAACATAAATAAGTTCTTCATTACCCAGAATAAAGGGGACTAGTAGTTCAATTTGTCTGGACAAATTGATGAGGCAGACGTATCAAGGCCTGAAGATCAAAGTTATACTTAATATTTTCCCATTTTTCTGAAAGTTAAACTTAAAAAACAAACACCCAAGTTGGATTTAATTTAAAAATATTTGTGAGCTTTAGCTGTACCACATCACATGTCTCCTCATATGTACCAGAATTTTTGAAAAAAACTTGTTTGATAAGGGAGACCAAGAAGCGTGATTCACCATAAATACATTATTTTCAATGAGGAGGCCCTTGCAACAAACTCTTATTATCAATTCTGCAATCATAAGCGTGTCAAATTAAGCTTGGTTTTAGAAGAGGAATTTAATGGAAATCACAAAAAGTACCAACATTTTCAGTATTGAAAGACTAGTAAAGATGGTTTAGAGGAGACATTAACTCAAATGGGTGCCAACCATTGATGAAAATAATAGCATTGGTATTGGTCACTCCAGTATCGGTATTGATCTTGGCTGTATTGATATTAGCTTTATCGGGTGGCATGAAAAAGTCGCAGACACAAAAAAATTTTCTTATAACCACGTCAAAAGTGGATTATATACTAAAATTTGACTATATTTAATCATTAATTTATCTATTTGAGGAGATTTAATTAATTTCATCAAAATTAATCTTAATATCCTTCTAGACGTTTGAAAAATGTCCCAAAACTTTTGATATATTCATGTTTTATACATTTGCAAAACATATGGGTTTAGGTTATTAGAAGATTTACATATATTTGATGAGAGTGAATTTGAGCTTCCAAAATCAAAGAGAGGCAAAAAAGAAGGCCAATAGATATGATATATCAAGATCTTTTTCTTGTATTGGGAAATATTAATATTGAGGCCTCTTCATATAGACACATATTGGTTAATATTTTCATCCATGGTGCCCAATCACCATCCAACTTATTATTACAGCTGGGCAAGGATTAGGATTGGATAATGAACTAAGCCTGTGTTCTGTCGCCACTAATGCACTAAGCTTGACACTAACCCACGCCACCCTCCATCAGCACCATGGTGAATCGACCCCAATGTTCACCATTGGGCATCTTCAAGAATGAAAATGTCTCAGCCAAAACCTATCTTGAAAAATTTTCCTGTACTGTTGCAATTTGATTTGATCCATTTCCTTCAAAATCATAACAAACAGAACAACCAAAATTGATCGCACGACCTCATACTAACCTAGATTCTTCAATCCTTACTGCTTTGCCTTTCTGCAACCAGAGTAAGGTTTTACCCTTACTATGAAATGGCTTAGAGGATGCTGAAATGTACAAAAAAGAGAAACTATTCAAATAATTTGCAGAATGGAAATTGGAGCTTGGAGATCATCCATTCTCATTTATTAAATGTGCTGTTGTGTAATACAGTATATCTTTCAGGTAGCTTATTAGATGATTGCATGTGTGACATATTTAATAACTTAAATGGACATTGTTATGGGAGATTTGACTTATCCATTGGGCACTACTTGACCTTATAATCACTTGCTCAGTTAATCGTCATTGGTCAACTCATTGATGGCTAGCTAGTGACTAGTAATGCAGGTGAATTTACTGACCAATCCTTTCTGAATAACACATCAATCCAGAGGCTTAAATATTAACGAAAATAATCTTTCATAACTGTTTTTTAATAACTTTGGCCAAATTTCTAAATACCCACTTCCAAGTTTTTATATAAATCCTCAAAACAACCCTTGTTTTGGTTTAATTAAAACAGTCCCTTATAGGTTAGGCCTTGCTTAATAATAGGAGAAAATGGAGGGTAAAAAGGGAAGGGGCTTATAGATTCAGAGAGGAGAAGAGGAGAAATTTTAGAGGATAAGGTGGGGGGAACTTTTTGCCCTTCTTTTACCATTGCTTAAAAAGGAGAAACACTAGGAAATTAAAGATAAATAAAATAGAAAAACAAAATAATCAATATCAAACTCACCCTTAATCCACACTCACACCAGACCATTAGGGCCGCCACTCTAACCACCATTATCACACCAACCCAAAGCATCACTGCCGCCACATTGACTGCTGTTACATAACCACCACCAAAATAACCAAGACTGAGAAGAAATGTCAAAGAGAGAGAGGAAACTTTGAAGAGAGAGAAAGAGATCTTCACCACTATAATGCAGACTTGAGAAGGGAAAATAGATCCACCATCATGGTTGTTAGCTGATCTGAGATGAGAAAACAGGTCCACTGTCATGGCTAGCAGCAGATTAGAGAGAGAACGACCAACCAAAGGTGCAGAAGAGAGAGGTCAATCCTTGCCACCATGGTGGCGGGGGATCTAAGAGGCAGAAACATATTCGCGGCATTTGCAGCAGTTCTGTGGGAGTGAGCTAGAGAGGGGCAGGAGAGAGGAAAAGGACTGAAGAGTAACAAATTACTTAGGAGATGATTTCTGATGGTGGATAGGTTGACTTTAACTGCATTGGTGAGTGTTGTTTTTTGGTGACTTGGGGGGGGGGGGGTGTGTCTTGCAGTGTTGTTATTGAGATGTTGTGTTTTAAAGAGGAATTTTTGGAAGAGGAAAGGTGTGCTCTGCAGAGGTTTTCCTTTTGGGGTGAAGAATTCTTTAAACCCCTCCCCCTTGGCCCCATAGGAGAAGTGAGGATATACCCCCAATGAAGGTATGGGTTCTCTTAGAAGTTCTGATTTCGTATACAATCTTAAAGAAGGGGGAAAGATTATCCTGACAACATTTGACCTTCATTCCCTACGTCCCATTACTAAATGTCGCACAAGGATCATCGTCTCCTACTCTGTGATGAGGAGTCTAATTTCTTCACTGGTGGGATATGTGATGTTGTTTCATTGTAGGATGACTTTTTCCTGATCTTTTGGGTAAAATGTAATGTGTATGGCATTTCTACCACCAGTAAGGGAACTGGATGATAGGTTTAGGAGATGTTTTGATTATTTTTAATCATGAAAGGGTGATAATATTTGACTAAGACTTGAAGGAGGTTTAGGCAATTTAGCTTCAAATTTTCTAAATTGTGTTCATTTAGAAACCATGTATGTTTTGAATTCATTTTTCAATTTCCTGATTCAGAAAGCAGTTTCCAATCATCTAAATGACCACACTTTTTTTTTTTTGTGTGGAAAAGGATGATAGAATGTCGAAAAATAGAAAACAGAAGGTGACCACAGCTTTGGGTTCCTGGAACAGCAAGGTGACCCATAACAGAAGTTTAAGGTGAGGCAGGGGAATGCCATAAATAACATCTGTTCCGACAAAACTGGAACTTGCTCATAGCTGTCAATATATTACTCTAAAGAGAAGTATTGTAAGGCCAAACTCCACACACCGTTCAGACACTCATTCTGATCTGGTGCTCTATGTATTTATTGTTGTGTGTGTCTACTAGTATGGATGGATTAAGGAAAAGCCACATCATTTGAGGGTGTGGAGGGTATCTCCCAAACATTTCTTGACTCTGAACTACTACTTCAATGATTGCACTGAACTTAAATGCAATGTTCCTTGTTCTTTCAATCTCATCCAAACAGAAAAAGGACCCAGATAGAGAAGCATATTTGCCAAGGCGAAGAAAAAGACGTGAACGGACTCAAGAAACCAAACAGAGGTCCCGACTGCAGGTATGTTTTCTGCACCTGGATACAAGCATTGAAAGCTCTTTTTTTTTTCTCCTTTTTTTTTCTTTTTTTAACTGTAATGCCCCGTGCTCTTGGTCAGGAAATTATCAGCAGTCTATGGAGGTTGTTTCTGCTTGTCACCCTTTTGGTGGCTCTAATTGCTCTGACATACTATGGCTACAAGGGTCTCTTGGTGCTTTCAGACTGGATGAATGCCGTTGAAGAACAGAGAGAAAGGAGAAGATATACACACGTCTGATCATTATTGTACTATTTTTTCATTAGTTTATGAGGTTAGCATACTTAAATATTGTTCTTTTCTCTTCTTGAAATAAGTCCTATTTTTTGCAAATATTGAGAGCATTCAATTGTGCCAACAAGTCTTAGCACTGATGGCATGTTCCTCCCCATCTCGTGTTCTAGTGACTTGGATTCATGTCCCTTCGATACCAAACACAATAAAGAAGGAATTTTTTCCTGCTGGTTTTGTATCTTATGGTGTCTTCTTCATCAACAATCATGACAAGAATAAGTCATATGTTCTGATGAGCAGAGAATTGTTGTGATGATTTATGATCTTTGTTGGGAATGTTGAGAATTGAATGGATATCAATGGAAATGTGGAAGCTAATGAGAATGGATTGATATTGAAGCAGTAGAGATGCTTCCAATGTCAGTGGAGGTTTGCGTGTCCTTGCCCTCCAATGTCACAAAATTCGAGAGTTGTTATGGTCTTCTTAGTGAGGAGACTACATGTATACCCAACGGCTTGGTATAGAAGATTAGGTGTGTTGAAGTAATAACTTTTCCAATAGAATTATAACTAAAACTATGCAGGGTTATAGCCTTAGATCATTCTGAGTTAGTAGATGTGTGCGATACCAATTATGTTAACTCTAACAATTACATAATCAAATTCCTTCACTCAACAACTAAATTGCCTCTAATCCCTCACATCGCAGCCCCTCTAAAGCCCCTGTAGCCGTCGGATGCGTGCGATAATTCAACGGCTGCATATATATATATATATATATATATGTATATATATATATATATATATATGTATTTATTTAAAAAAAGTTAATATTGTTAATTTTTGTTTTTATAATTTTTTATTTAATTAAAAAATAATAATTATTATTATTTTATATTTTTTTAAAAAAATATCGGCCATCAGATTTTAAATCCGATGTCCCCCGGTTGCTAATTAATTTTTTAAAATTACTAATTATAATTGATTGTTAATTGTAATGTTTGCTAATTAGAAGAATGGATAGATATCACGGTAATAATTATTTTAGTTAAATTTTTGACAAAGGTTTTCTAATAAAATGGGCGGATTAAATGAAACTATTAATAATATAAAATTTAAAAATAGTTTGAACTTTGAATAATAAGTGTCAGTGGGGTTACTTTGTTAGAGTTTGGAAATTATAAAGATTTAATTTAGTGAGATATATAAATATGAATAAATAATTTAATTATATAATTTAAGAAATAAAAAATTTTAATTTTTATTTGATAATAATGATAAATATTAGTACTTGTTATAAATATTCTAAAAATGATAATTCAAATTTTAGTGAACAATAATATAGTTGTTGTACATTTATTATGAATTGTGTTCATTAATCATCATTTTTATAGTTTGTTAAATTATTAGTTTATTATTTTTATTATAAATATATTTTTTCTATTATTTTATTTTATTATTAATTTTATCAATTATAATTTGTCATATTATATATATATATATATATATGTTTTATAAATGTGTCTCATTTTCATGGCATGCAAGATTTAGCACAGATAAATTAATAAAATATATTATATTTTATTTATTCGGTCAAATATTAAAAGTAAAAGAAAAAAAACAAATATTATTTTCACGTAATATAAAATTTATACCGACTAAAATTAAGAATAAAATTGTAAATAATAAAAGAAGAGTATAGGAAAAAAATAAAAAAAATATGACATTATTTATGTTAATTTTCTAAAATATAGTAAAAGTAGCATACCATTTTTTAATATCCAACAATTAATAAAGATATATACATTCATTTTCCAAATTAATAGCCAATTAAATTAAAAATATAGTTTCAATATATTGTCATATTTTTTTTTAATAATAAGCAATACCATATAGTGATTTTAATTTTTTTAGTTATGTCATATAACTTTTCATATTTTTTTTATTAACTTTTGAAAATCATAAGTTAAATTATTTTTAAAATATTATTAATTTTAATTAATATTATTCCTATAGTCATTTAATTTTTCAACACTATTAATATAAATTATATTTCAAAATATTTATACAGAAATTTTAAAAAATATTTTTGGATGAAGTAGCATATACTTATATCAATCTAAGCCGTCAACATAAAATTAAACGGTCAAAATTTAATTTTTTAAATAAAAAAATTAATTAAAAAATATTTATCTTAAATCACACAAATTCATTTCATATTAAAAAAACTAGTACAGTTGAGAGAGCCAAGGGTGGGTCAGGGCCTCTTTCGCCGTCGGGCGTCTTCGGGGATTTAACTGCAGCAAGTACTTAAGGAATCCGATGAATTCGACGTCGGAAACCGGCAATTGATGCTCCAACGACGACGATTCTGGGACTATGTACTCTACCTGATTTGTGTCCTGAGCAAAATACCGGTGTTATTTCAGCTTCAATGGAAAAAGAGCAAAGCAAGCAGCCATGGAAACTGTAATACGGACAACGATGAGCTCCGAAGAAGTTCTCGAGCATTCGAAGTGGCAACAGTAACCAATTTGCTTGATTCCCATTGATTTGATGGGGAATCGAGTTGTCTTTATTGCGAAATATCCATGGCCGAGTTGCAATAACTCTTGAGGTTAGGGTTTCTTGAAAGCTTTTTACAACGAAACTCTTAGAAGAGTTGAGCTTAAAAGAATAATACTTACTTCAATTATTGAACCAAGCACCGCCAAATTTTGTTCCCCGTCCCTCTTTCAAGTGGGGTTTCGTGTGTACTGGTAACTCATGCTTAGAAGTCAAATGTACAATCTGGTTTTATTTGTAAGGTCTCTGTTTTTTGGTAATCGAAATCTAAATACCTATTAACTATGTTGATTGAATTTGAAAATTCACTTAGTGATTCATCCACTACATGAATGAAACTTTTGGTGGAATCTGGAATTTAAGGGATGGATGACCAATTTTTTAGCAGTAGGAGCAACCTCTATAACGAACTTAAAATCATTTTGAAAGACACCCAACATCTACTGTCAAAACCATTGTCAAAGAGTTCACTTTCCATTCACAATTGATAGTAAAAAGGTTGGATCAAAATGTGGGACAATCAGCAAAGATAATAATGTTAAAATAGATGAGTTAAGCTACACTTAAAGGTAAAATAATGGGCAATAATATCTGTAAATGCATATAACCTAAACCTACATAAGATAAGATGAGAATCGAAATGAATCACTTGTAAAGAAACATGCGTTATTGAGGTTGGTAAATGACAAATAGGTACACCTACGAAAACTTGAGATGGGCAATAAAAAATAATTTAAAATAGTTTATATTCTCTAAGGATATTTAACTAAATCGGTGTGATAATAAAAGTAGATTCATATAGCTAATCCTATTTAATGAAACTAAAAATTAGTATTGTTGCTATATTGATAGCAAAAGGTAAGATAGAAAAGACAAACCTCATGTATGTGAAAAAGATCATATTCTCTTGTGAAGTATTTGTAGGTCTCCTTTCCTCTCAATAACATCTCTAGATCAATAGGACCAAACAGCCCAATCATGCGAGCCAGCAACAAAACGACTGCATCATTAGGGAAAAGCACCTGCCAAAGCGGACCTTAAGATCAAATATATGCAATTTTATCTCTAAAATATAAAGAAGTTTGCTTCAATGATTTAGATAGGTGACATCCAAATTATAATGAATCAACTTTAGTATTACGGCAAGACTCACATTCTAATATTTAGAAATCAAAACTAGCAAATAACTTCCTCTTTGAACTATGGCAAATAAAAAATATTAAAGAATTGATCATCTTTGTATACTATCAAATGATAGAATTATGGCAAATTTTCCTGACTATATAAAGGGGACAGTTTGCAAAGTTGGTTAGACAACCATCATTCTTGCTTCACTATTTCAGAATTATGTCATGGAAATCAAAGGGTCTACTTAACTAACATCTCTGTATTCACATCATTGTCAACAGAGAAACCGAATCCAGTTTTTTTGAGAAAAAAATGGAAATAGGTATTTAATACCACATCATTACGTGTGAAACAATACGACAATTCCACATAATAATTTTAAATATCTCATAAAGTATTGGTATCAAAACCAACAAAAGCCAAAATTCTGGAAGATTCCACATAATCTCTCCCTACAAAATTGTTACTTCAACAAAATATAACAAAAAATCAACAAGAATCGATCAAAGCATGGGAAGCTTACCTCACCAGAGCATAGCTCAGCCAAAATGCAACCAAGGGACCAAATATCAATCGTCGGACCATATGGAAGGCCTAAAATGACTTCAGGAGCTCGGTAAGAACGCGATTGAATGTACAAGCACAGATCATCTGTCTCGAAGCAACTGCTTCCCAAATCTATGACCTTTATTTCACAACGGCTATAACTTTTGATAAGGATGTTTTCGGGCTTTAGATCACAGTGGATGATCCCCAATTGATGCAAGAAATCCAGTGCCTCCAAACATTGACGGGTTATTTCCTGTTAAATGAAGAACACGGGCATAATGTTTCATGGAAACTCTTTCGGAATGTTTGGTTACCAGAAAAGAATTAAGGTACATTGAGCCAATATTATTGGGAATATGAATTACAAAGGATTAAAATGGGAAGAAATACTACACCATCAAATATTACCTCAATAATAAGGTCATAAATACCACTAAAGTATCAGAACAAGGGCTGTAGGGGTCATCCAAGGTTGGCCAGCACTGGGGTTGCCGGAGGTGGGTCAGTTCCCATGGGTGATCAGTGTGTGGCGGTAGGGTAAGAGCTAGGTGGGGATGGGTAAGACTGATAATTAATGTCTTCAGTCGCCAGTAATAGATAAGCATACCTCCTATATTGAGTTCGTTATTCCCACTCTACTAGTAACAAATATTTCCATGTAATATTTATCCACGACTGTTATTTTTGCAAGAAAAGAGGCAATAGGAATATCTAATTCCTTACTGCTGAACATGTTATTATTTCCTGGGATTACCATCACTGTTTTGTAAAAAATATAACATATGACATGACGCATTTTATTTATTTATTAAATGACAAAGGTAACAATCTCATATTAATAATAATTTAGGCAAATAAATATAGAAGTTATATCACTTAATAGACATACAAATTCAAAATACACCCTTTGATGAAAATAATGGGTATTCTAGTAATTTAGAAATGGTATTCTCTCTATAAAAGGTAATGCATCTGATCAAAACATATTTTGAAAAAATAAAGAGGAAAAAAGAGAAATCATTTCTACATTTTTTGACAAAAGAACAAATAGATAAATTAATTCTATAGTTTATTTCCACAAAATAAAGATTTAATATTCATTGGTCCAGATATGTCAATTTTTGTTTCTACACAACGATTTAGTAAAAACTATGATAATAAAGATCCTAAAAATTAAAAATTAAATTTCATTAAAGAATTTTTGCCTGATATAGTCCCCTTAATGTTTATCTGCACACCTTATGCTTCAGTAACAGTTTTCAGTGTTACGGGAGCAACAACAACAATAAAGTCTTATGTCCCATTACATGGGGTTAGCACTGTTTCACGGATCAGGACCAACGAAACAAAAATCAAAGGACACTGACTTTAATGAAACCAGAAAATGCAGGGGCAAAAACTGAATGGTCAATGGCCTATAGAAGTACCTGCAATCTGCTCATTGTAAAATAATGATCTTCACCAGATTCCAGATTATACTTCTGAAATTCATACAAGTTTACTTGAAGTAGTTCACAGACAATGAAGAGATGCTCCTGTTTACCGAAAGAGAAGAAGACCATCAATGGCAGAGGAAATCGTTTTATGGAAGACAACAAGCACTGTAAAAATCCACAAAAATAAATCTTTACATCTTGTTTGGTTGCAAGGAATCAAGCAGTAACAAAAATGGCCAGTAATTTTTACTTGGTTGGTTTCACAATAACGATTGATAATAGATATTACCTGTCCCTACCCAGTCGCCACTCCTAGCCAACCGCTGGCACAAGCTAACTCCTCTTAGACCATATCAAAGTTGGGCTCAAGCCGACACAGGCCGTGTTTAAGTAAAAACTCGTTACTTCTAAGTTAGGCACTTAGGACAAAAATTATAGTCATACCTATCCATAATATAAATCGGGCTAGTCCGTGGACTTTTGTTATTTTTTAAGAGTTTTTATTTACAAATTTATATTTACATAAAAAACCACATAAAAATATAAAATGATTTTTAAAATATGATGTTTAGATTGATATATTGCAAAGGTATATAAAAAAGTAGATTGAAATATTAAAATAAAGAATCTTTATGTAAAAAAGTTACTAATTATACAAAAATAAAATCTACTATATACTTTTGTTTAAAACTTGGGATTTATTTGAAATAAAAAAATACATTTGTAAAAAAAATTCATAATTCGGGCTAGGTCGGCCAAACCGATCACTTTCTTCCTTGATTATGCCCGGCACAAAAAATTAATCAGGCTTTAATTTTATTTTATTAGTCTATAATATTGATAAACTTTGATTAAACCCTATAAAATTTCGGTCGGTCGGGTGGTTTTCAGTTTTGATCAGATCTACCCCATCTACCCCCCACCTGCACCGGTCCTTTGCCACCATCCCTGACCCTTCTTTTGCCACCATGGTGGTACTTTTACCTCATTTTCGAAGGTAAACAACACAATTTATTCTCAATTTATTCCTGCATAACTTTAAAAAAAATTACTATATTCTTATCTTATTCTATTTTACCAACTAAATATTACATAAACACTTAAATTTAACAATAGAAAGCATAAAAAAAATACTTGCCAAGTTTCATTCATACATGCCTGATGGTAGTAGTAGTCATAAAGGCGAAGAATGTGTTTCTCATCAGCAGGATCATGCTCATTCACAAACTTCAGAAGTTTGATTTCATCCAAACTTTGATCGAAGAAATCCTTATCGTTCTTTATAATCTTCAAGCAAACTTCGACTCCCATGTGAATATCGTGCGCGTGAACAACTGTGCTGAAAGCAGCAGAGCCAATGTATTCTTTAATATAGTATCTCCCGGCCACAACACTGTTCAAAACGATTGGCAGATCTTTGCTCTCTTCAAATCCGGTCCTGCATTTGGCATAACACATTAATATAACTTTTGCCAACAAATTTAAAACCTGCAAGAGACGATCCTTAAAACTTCATTAATAGGAGAGAAGAAGCGTTTAAGAAAAAAAAAGAACCCATAGACTCGGGACAGATGAGCTTAGGAATGAAGACATTTGACTGAATAATGAGTTCTTCAAACTTGAATTGATCCATCAACTTAATGAGCTCAAAAGGTGGAAAAAGCTCTCGAGCTTCAACCAAGCACAGACTGGCTCTAATCAAATGAACCACAAGTCAAGCCAAAGCGGCTTTTATTTATCATATAATCGAGCACTCACACTGGACCATCTTTTTGAAATGTCGAAATTAAATTGTCCCTACTAGTGTTCTAAATTTAGACATCCACTACAGTATTGAACTAATTATGTTAGCTATTTATACCAACAAAATAATTTTTTAATTTAAAAATATTTTAAAAAATATATATTTTTTATTTTTACTTTTTGATATGAAATAGGTAACAGTTATAAAAGCCATCCTTAACACCTTCGAACAATAATATGCACGTCTCCGATAAACATTGATGCTCCTTTTACTCCATCTAAACCTGACTCCTAATTTGAGACATGTCTTATATTTAGACACTCAAATTCACACATATATAGCCAATGCAGCACGTTTTCTGATTTGGAAATCTAAATTTAGATTTAGACACCCTTTCAAAAATGCAATGTGAGTGCTCTAGAACTGTCGAGTTAGTTCATAGGTTATCGTGCTAGGGCTATATTTGAGCTTGTTAAGTTTCATGAATGAAGTTTGAATACACTTCTAATTTGCTGATTATGAGTTATGTTTAGGTACATGGATGAAAATATCAACATCAGAATCAGTTGTATTATTATCGAGTGACACCTATCAGTATCAGACATATTAAATGCAAAAGTTTCTAAAGAATCTAAACTGGAGGCAAATATCAATTGATATATAGAAAAATATATGGTGTATCAACTAGTATTCTAAATACCGGACAATATATCGCAACATATTAAAGACATTGCGACATATTGCTATTTTGTCTTAGTGTGGAGGCCGCTACTCACTTACCAAAAAAAAAGTGGAGGTCGCTACTAATATATGTTGCATAGCATCTTTGTTTTAACAGCTAGGTAAAACACAACTAGACATTTAGTAGGATCTAGTTGCACCATAGATATAATTATCAGCCATTATATATCTATATCGGTCCCCCAACATCAATATTTTTAATTTTAATATGGTGATAATATCTTGATATGTTGTAGTTTCAATGGTATATTGCAAAATATTGGCTAACATAACTCTATCAACTTATAATTATTAAAATTTTTTTCCTTCTTATATATTCAATACCGATAAGTAATTATTTGATATATTCAATATCGATGGAAGAAACCAATAACAATGTCAATATTTTCATCCACAGGTTGCACACATCCCGAGGGAATAACAAGTTATCATATCATTCCATAAAAATAGTGACAACGAGCACAACTTATGACATGCAATTAGATCATAGAAGGGGTCGCAGCGCCTAAGATTAGTAACTGCACACAAATCCAAGTCGTAGAAACCTGAAACAGCAGATATTCTGATCCAAACAATGAAAATTCAAGACTGAATTCAAAAACCAAAAACATATCATTGTAATTTTTTGGGAAGATAGGCATATCAAGCTGTAAATCCATAATTGATCCACTCAAGATTAGACATGACCAAATTTCCATCTCAGATAATAGGCTTATCTCCATCTCAGATAATAGGCTCAAGATAAGCAGGAGTGAAATAGTCAATAACAAACCTGTTTTTCCTGTGAATAACTCTTAGATTGAATATGTCATATTCATCCTTAGTTGTCTCCCAAAATGGAAACTCTTCTACCGCTGCACCTTCCTCAGCATCTACAGAAGCAATGGGCTCTCGAGATCCTTTGACTGCCTCCACATTATCACCAACTTCACAATCGCAACTCATATCTTGCAGGTTATCTTCAGCAGCTACATAAGTAGCTTCATGAATTGGCAATGTTTTTGCTGAACCCTTTCCATTAGAGCAGACAGAAAGACGTTTCTCAATTCCATTTGAATCAGGTTTTTCATAAGGAGGTTCTCCCATGATCTTCAGCTGATATTCATTAAGAAAAGCTTCTTTCAAATCTATGGAGTCTTCTCCAT
>JAOVVI020004406.1:0-17671 GCA_028571085.2 Nepenthes alata | reverse complement strand
GACTCCGGCGTGGCCCCCGATTGGTGAGTTATGATATTCATGAAGAATTAAATCTGTCAAAGCAGATTCAGGAGGCAGCAATATTCTGTTCTTGTAGAAGATCAAACCGTCCCTGATGGTATGATGTTCAAAGTCCCCCGGTTGACATTGAATTGAAGCTATGAGTTCGGATGAAGGGTCATGCTTGCTATAGAAACTGCGGAGGGCAGCAAGTAGAGCCATGACGGGTTTGGAGACCGCACACAATGGCTGGTAAGAAGCTGTAGGGAGTTGGGACAGGGCATCAGCAGGCCGATTCTCCTTTCCCTGACGATACGCGATTTTGAAATCGTAGTCCAGTAATTTGGTGAGCCACTTTTGCTGTTCCGGGGTGTGTATAGTTTGATTTAGCAGCGCCTTTAGAGGTTGCTGATCTGTCAGAATAGTGAATTTAGCGCCTAAGAGGTACTGCCACCATTTTTTAACAGCTTCGGTGATGGCACAGAGTTCCCGGATGTAAGTGGAGGCAGCTTGCATTCGGGGATAGAGTTGTCGACTGAAAAATGCGATGGGGTGGCCAGCTTGCATTAGTATGGCACCAATACCATCTCTCGATGCATCAGTTTGAACGACGAATGGTTGAGAAAAATTCGGCAATGCCAGTACCGGAGTGGAGACGAGGGCAGTCTTGAGGGACTGGAAGGCTGCAACAGCCTCTGGATTCCATATAAAAGCCCCCTTTCGTAACAGCTGGGTAAGTGGAGCAGCAATTTGGGCATAAAGGGCTACAAATCGTCGGTAATACTCGGCCAATCCTAGGAAACCTCGCAGCTGCCTAATGTTGGTCGGTGCCTGCCAGCTTTGGACAGCTTCAATATTATCTGGATCGACAGCCACACCACTCGCTGACACAATGTGGCCGAGATAAGTCATGGAGATGCGCCCAAACTCACATTTAGAGAGCTTGGCAGAGAATGAATGGTCCCTCAATATTTGTAGTGTACTGGCCAAATGCTGGCAGTGCAGCTCCCAATAAGAGTTGTAAATCAGTATGTCATCAAAGAAAACCAAGACAAATTTGCGAAGTACCGGGCGAAAGATAGAATTCATCTCGGATTGAAATGTAGACAGTGCATTGGAAAAGCCGAAAGGCATAACAAAAAACTCATAGTGACCGTCATGTGTCCGGATTGCAGTTTTATGAATGTCATCAGCTTGCATCCTCAACTGATGGTATCCGGCCCATAAGTCCAACTTGGAAAACACTCTAGCCCCGTGTAATTCAACAAATAATTCATCCACAGTAGGTATAGGAAACCGATCTTTGATAGTGAGTGCCTTGAGAGCCCGGTAATCGACATAAAATCTCCAACTGCCATCCTTTTTCTTAACCAGTAAAACTGGAGAAGAAAAATGACTAGTGCTAGGCCGAATAATACCCTCGTCTAGCATGGCTTGGATGAGTGTCTCCATCTCAGCTTTTTGGAAATGAGGATATCGGTATGGTCTAACATTAATGGGTAGGGTATGGGGTTTCAAGGGAATCTAGTGATCTGTGGAACGTGGTGGGGGCAGTCCTCAGGGAATTGCAAAAACATCACCATAAGTTGATAGGAGGTGGTGGAGATCTGTAGCGATTTGTTGAGGAACATTTGGGGGTAAGTGGAGGGGAAAAGCAAGAGAAGCCGGATTGGTCTCCAAGGATGGTTCTGGCACCCGCAGGATAGTGAGTTGGAAGTAGGATGCGACTGATTGAGTTAAGTCTCCCCTCCTTACTTGACCTAGGGTCATAGTGGCCACCGAAGCTGATGGCATGCCATGTAGAGTGAGTTGTTTGCCCCCATAATCAAATTGCATCCACAGGGCTTGATAATCGAAGAGCACGGGCCCAATTGAGGCCAACCATTGGACGCCGAAAATAATATCAGCCCCATAAATCGGCAATAGACATAGATCAACTCCGAAAGTAGCCTTGCCCAGAGCAATCTGGACCTTGGTGCATAGTCCTTCACATCTCAGGGACTCCCCATTACCTACTGTGACATTGAGATGGTGGGAGGGTTCGATGGGTAGTTCGAAGTACTTAGCCAGACGTGTCTGTAGGAAGTTGTGGGCGGATCCGCTATCAACTAGAATTACCACAGAGTAGCCCTGGATGTGCCCTTGCAACCGTAAGTTGGTGGCTGCCGAGAGACCCTCCAGGGCATGAAGAGAAATGGTCGGTGTAGGATCATGTAGAGGTGGTAGAGGTTCGGGTTCTTGGATTTGGTCTGCCAGATCCTCGGGGGCGTCAAAGTCTACTTCCAAACTGGAAGCACCTGACAGAATACCCCCATCCTCTTCAGCAACCAGGCATAAAAATTGCGGGGGTTTACAGCGGTGCCCTAGGGTGAATTTCTCATTGCAATTGAAGCATAAACTACGGCTACGGCGAGAAGTCATTTCAGCCGGGGTCAATTTTTTTATTGGCAGAGGAGGTGAAGAGTGTTTAGCCACGGTGGGCACCAGGTTACCAGAGGGTTTGGAGAAGAAAGGCCGGGTAACACTTGTTCGGTTAGCATTGAGTTTTTCCTCTACCAGTTTTGCCATGCCAATGGCGTCTGGCAGAGTTACTGGTTTCAACAAAAATAGCTCCCGTCGAATATCGTCTCGGAGGCCCAAGATAAAGCAATGTAACAGATTTGAGGTGGACAAACCTGGCGTTCGCGTGGAAAGTGATTCAAACACTGCCATATAGGCGGTCAACGTTGAGATTTGCCAGAGTTTGTACAAAGTGGCTTCGTGGTTCATATAAGAAGATGGCCCGAAGCGGAGTTCCAAATCTCTGGCGAAGATTTCCCAAGTAAGCAACTGGCGAATCGTGTGCATCCAATGGTACCATTGAAGGGCCGCTCCTGTCATATAGAAAGCAACAATCGTCAGTTTTTGCTCAGGAGGGGTGCCATGGTACATGAAAAATCTTTCAATCTGGAACAACCACCCGATGGCATTTTCGCCAGAAAAAAATGGGATCTCCATCTTGGGCAAATGGATCTGGGAGGAGATTTGTGTTTCCAGAGGCGTTGTGATTACCATGGGTAGGGTTTGGTGTGAGGTATGAGAGAGAACAGGGGTCAGAGTTGTGAAGGAAGTCGGAGTAGGTATCAAGGGCGTGTTTGAGGCTAACAGGGTATGTCGTTCAAGTCGAACTAGGGTTTGTCGTATCTCCGTAATGGATTGCTGGACATCCGTGAAGGATTGCTGAAAATGGTCGGTGACGTTCACGATGTTGTCGAAACGGTCAAAATGTTGTTGGACCGTACCGGTAACGCTCGCCAGCTCCTGTGTGAGGCCGGCGATGGGCACCTCTAAGGCCCGATACCTGGTTGTCATGCCTTCCGCCATTTCTCTCAATGAAAGCACCAAAATGATGCGTTCGTCCCTCTCTGCAACTTGTAGTTTAGCTTTGTTGTACTGAGACCACAAACATTTACACAAAACCAAGGGGAAAGGGGAGTTCAGGCGAAAGGGACAGAGGGAGAAAGGGAGAAGAAGGCGAGACAGAAGAGGGAGATTCAGGGAAGATTCGAGAGAAGAAGAGAAGTGGGAAATTCTGACTACTTCTGCATTAAATAGCAGGCACTATAAACCACACAGTGCAACAGCAATTGGGAAACGAAAAGTGAAACAGAAAGTGTGAATTGTGTGAAGTGCACGTGCAAGCCCAACAGACAATATATACGTATATACGTATAAGTGTATGAGTATGTATATGCCATATATAGTTAAGCAAAGGTTAAACAAAGTCTCAAAAACGTCTCGGTGGCTGAATAGATCGGGAACTTCTCCTCAGTCGCGGCTGATGATCGGTGGTGTTTATGTTATCAGCAATAAGGCCCGTAACAAATTCACTGTTAGTTCTATAAATAAAGATGTACTACAGAAATGGGAGTGATGTTAAATGAATATACTTGTCCTCTGTAATGAAACCAGTAAGCAAAGGCTATTATTTCTGTTTTTGATCTGAAATGTAGCCTAATCCTGAACCTTATGGTGAAAACAATTGAACACAATTGAAAATATTGTAAATTGAGGGATTCTCACCAGAAAACAATGAAAATGAAGAAGGAAAAGCTCCACAGCTGTAGCACACAAATAAGCAACTTGACTACAGCTATTAACATATTTATGGTGAAATCAAGCACATCCTGATGTCAAACTACTACAAAAGTTACCAGAACGCAATATAAAACAAGAATTCATCATTAGGTCTATAAATAGAGATTTGTATGCTACAATTGAAGATCATGTCCTGCAGAGGTGAGTGAGAAGTTAAATGAATAGACTAGTAATGAAAATAGTAATCAATGGCCATTATTTCTGTTTTTGATCTGAAGTGTAGCCAAGTCCTGAACTTCGGAAGAACTCATCTCCACTTTTACTCACTTTCCATCTTTTTTTAAGTGGAAGAATTGCCCACTTCATGACAATTGGTATCATAAAAGGTCCGATTCCTTGGAAGTTCTCTTGTTGTACCAGAATTTTACACACAAGCACAAATTCAGCAAATTCTGCATCAGCACAGAACTTCTGAATTCATCAAATCAGCCCATGATTTTTTTTTTTTAACACAGATTTTGGGGTCCTTCAATAGTCAGCCTGCAGAAATTCCACCTCCATCATCAAAATTGTAAGCTTTATACTTCTACATGTCTGCAACAGCTTCATGCAATCTGCATTCAGTTTTCAACAGACTGCATCAGATTCTTGAAGTCTGTTCTACAACATATTTTTATCTGAATTCTGCTCCTTCACAACAGTCTTGCATGCTGATATCTGGTTCACCAAAATCCTTTCCGATCTGTATTGGTTCAACGAAATCTTGATTTCAGAAAATTCTTGTACTAAGAAATTCTGTTTCTCAAATTCTTCAACACTGAATTCCAAAATTCTGTTTCCAACTTCACAAAAGATCACAAATGGCAATACAAATCCGTTGCCACAGCTGGATTCAAGTTACAGCCTCCAACAGAAACACTACATTCCCTTCTGATTCCAACAGTTCATGATTTTTGAACAAGATGGAACATTGGCAACAGCAAAATGAAGAATCCAATACGGTATTTTTAAAAATGGACATGTTTGATGGCTTTATTGTCAAATTTAAGGCTTCACTGCATAACGTTATTTGTGCAAACCCTATTGTCCTTGATGATATTGATTCCTCATATGATAAGGAAAATGGTTTTTGTTCTACTCAAGTTGTGTTTCTGAAGGCAGAGCAACACAACTTCCTTAATTCAGCATTTTTAAAAATGAAGATTACCTTAGAATCTAATTCAATTTCAGAAACAATTGCAGTACCTACACCACCTCCAACATTTGCAGCAAGTCAAGCACAGCAAGAACTTGGTGAAGAAAGGATTTGGTGAGGCTTGGCATTTCCACACTCCTACAATAACTTCATCGGTACACACCACTACCACAATGGTCTTCCTTTTAATGGCTCTCACATAGTCCACAAACTTATTCAAGTCATCCTTGCAAAACTGCTTTTCGGAGATGCACTATTTTATTCTATCATCCATAGTGTTGTATAATATCAGTGTAGTTTTGCTTTGTCTCTTGTATTAGCTATACAGTAGAATGATAGGTCACAGTACAAGCCACCTCAAAATTCTTCCATCGTTAAGGAAAAGGATGATTTTCGGCTGGGGGTATTGTCATGAAGTCAGTAATATAGTAATGTTGTTGCGTTGTCCAAAGCTGATGCTAATGTCCTTGAAGTTCTGGTACATTGATGTTGTCCTGATCTACTGTTGATGCCATGCTAAGTTATCTGTGTAGAGAATGCTGCTACAAGTTTATGTTGTTATGAGAAAAAGGCTGAACAACAGAAAACATAATAACAAAGAAGCCTAAATCAGCAAGTACCAAGCTATTGAAGATGCCAGAATTCAGGTAAGCAGGTCCAGTTAGCAGATGTTCAACTGAATTCATTCCGTTAATTTCTCTGTTAATTTCCCTCCAAACAGACTTGTATCCTATAAATAAAGATCACGTACTACAGAAATGAGTGTCGAGTGAAATGAACAGACTTGACTTCGGTACTGAAACCAGTAAACAAAGGGTACTATTTCTGTTCCTGATCTGAAGTGTAGTCAAGTCTTTTACTTTGGAAGAACTCATCTCCACTTTTATCTGCCATCTGTCTTTTTCTTTCCTAGTTATTATGTAAAAGAAATTGCCCACTTCTTAACAGATTTTAAAAGCAGTATTCAAACCCCAACCTCTGAAAAGGAGAAAAAGAAAAGAAAAGAAAAACAGACAGAAAGGAAAATGAGTAAAAGAGGTCCACAAAAATCCACAGAAATAAAGGATATAACATGACAGGGTTGAGTATTCAACAAAAAATAGTAAAAACATTATACCAAGTTAAGCAGAGAATTTCTACAATAAGGGAAAAAAAAGGCAATCATATCCACATAAAAAAAGGACCAAACAACAAACCAAGAACAATATAATCATTTCACAAGTGTGATGGCAAAGACAAGGAGAGTAATAAATAGAATATATGGCCCCATACACCCCCCGGCCAGAGGTGGACCAGCCAGCAAATTCCTGTTCCTAGAATAGGCAGGGGGGCTAGGTTATAAAGGCAGAGCTAGGTCTTCAGCGGAACATACAATAACGTGCTATTCAGTAAATGACAATATATGTTGACAATAATCACATATAATAAAAGAGAATTATAACTAAAAAATAAGAACCTGCAGCTTGCACAGAAGTGTTTTCACACTCCGACTTCATTACTTCTTCCTCACGATTTCCACCACAGATTGCTCCACCAGTATCATCATCCTCTTTCACAAACTGTTCATTGGGATTTGGATGAGTGTTTGATTCCTTTGAGTAGGGTTCGCCAAAGCAAGTAGCCGTCAATGACAGCGGTCCACTTCTGCTTGCACCATTATAGGTTTCTATAACTGGTGGAGATTTTCCAGTAGTGTCAGCTCCAGCAGCATTATTAGCCACACTAATTTTCACCACAGATGCAGCATCTACTTCAATAGCCAGTTGAGTATCTACTTCATTAGTCATCATGCTTGATAAACTTGCATCTGTAGGCATCTTAACAGCAGTTCCATCTTCATTGTATAAGTGACATGAACCACTTCCAGATAGTTGCTTACTTTCTTCCTTCGTGCAATCATTCACTATAGTTGGATTAAGGCTCTTCCCAAAGTGAGAGTCACCATTCACTAGGTCAGAGACTCAAAGCACATTGTATCAGGGTACATTATGGTTTCTAAAAACAGAAAAGTCATTAAACTAGTTTAAAGAGTTGGTGTCACTAGGTTAGTCATTAAACCAGTCAAGAATTTAAACCACAAAAAAATGGAATAACCTATACATGAATGTATTACAAGCATCCATCAAAGAATATATGATTTAAAAATTATTATTAACAAAAAAAAAAGAGTTTGTTGACGAATGAATAATGTATAGTTGTTAGCAATCTATGTGTTGTTCTATTAAAGAATCACTGTTATATTGTGTAGTAATCGAAATTTGTGTATTCATATTACTGAACAAAAAGACAATTAAAAAAAACAAAACAAATGATGAAAAATACAACAGAAAATAATATGTAATGTTCATGAAGACCACCAAAATATACTATTGGGTCCTAAGTTCATTTAAAAGAAGCTGTTATCAACTTAATGAAGAGTTTGTGATTAAGTTAATCGTATAAAAGTTATCTTACTTAACACTTTCAATGACACTTACTTACATTTATAGACTTGATGGGCCTTAATGCAACAATAGAGTTGTAACTATTTGACCTAGTAGTTACAGACTCGAGCAATAAAAGCAATTACAACACTTATGTAATTGTAAATTACAAATTAATATGTTAAATACCAAAGATGAGAAAGAGTTCTTATTAGATATCATAGACAAAATTGATGACCCAAACATTAAACGACAATATTTACTTGAATTAAAAGATTTGGTAACACAAAAATATATAACAATCCTGAACCATTCAGCTTAACAAAAATATTTGAAAAATAACCATCGCCGTCCCTATTTCAACAAGTAACAGTAGGAGAATTACAAAAAGAAATTAAACAATTGAAAGATGAAGTAAAAGATCTAAAAAGTCAATTACAAGATTTAAAATTTAATGACTTACAATTAGATACAAGAATAGCACTATTAGAATCAAAACAGACCATACCAAAAACAAATGTAACAAATCAATCTGATCAACTTTCTACATCACAATCGACATTAGAACAAACTGATGATCAATATTTACAACTAATAACCAAAACAAATTTTCAAAAATGGTATTGTCAAATTATTTTAGTAATAAATAATGAATACCATTTAAAATTAATAGCACTATTAGACACAGGGATTGATCAAAATTGTATTCAAGAAGAATTAATTCTAACAAGATACTACCAAAAAATAACAAAAATATTACATACAACAAGCGGATCAAGATTAAATATTAGATATAAACTAACAAACGCAGCAATATGTAATCAAGGACATTGTTTTAAATCAACTTTTATATTAATCAAAGATCTACAACAAGATATTATACTAGGAACTCCGTTCTTTATCCAAATATATCATTTTACTGCTTCCGCAGAAGGGAGATATCTACTGAAGTATTAGGAATAAAAGTTATTTTACCTTTTATACATCCGATTAAACAAAAAGAAATACAAGAATTACAAGCAACATCTATTTATAAATAAATTAACTTGATAATTAAAAAAGAAACACAAATTAACTATTTACAAGAGATACAGATAGCCAATATAAAACAATAATTAAGTAACCCACTAATACAAACAAAAATTAAAACATTACATCAAAAATTTGAAAATGAAGTTTGTTCAAATTTACAAAATGCTTTCTAGAATAGAAAATAACACCAAGTAGAATTACCATATGAAAAAACATTTCATGAAAAACAAATTCCTACTAAAGCATGACCCATCCAAATGAATCAAGAACTCTTAGAATATTGCAAGAAGGAGATTCAAGATCTTCTTGATAAAAAATAAATAAGGCCATCCAAGTCTCATTGGAGTTGTTCTACATTCTATGTCATGGAAAATGCAGCAATAGAAAGAAGAGTACCAAGACTAGTAATAAATTACAAACCTCTAAACAAGGCTTTCAAATGGATTAGATATCCTACCCCAAACAAAAGAGATTTAATCAACAAATATGATCCAATTTAACATTGGATTGAACAATTGATTGGGTTGGCTCACCGGCTAATAGTTGAACAAAAAGTAGAGATTGTAACAAGAGTGAAACAAACTATTGAACCAAGCGATTACACTAAAAGAATTGGTTTGGGGCAGAGTGGCATGCTCTTGGAAATGGGTTATGACTTACATGGTATATAGGCCATAGCATACTGGCAAAAGTGGAGTGTTACGAGAGCCAGCCAGCCAGGTAAGCAGCTGACTAACCTCACAGCTGGGGCTCAGTGCCTATGCCTTCGTGTTCTTCGCACGTCATCATTGTGACCAGTCCAGTTTATTGATTTTTTTTTTTTTGGCCACAAGGCCAATTACCCAGTTTCCACTGGGATATCTATAGATATAGTTAACAATTGGACTGAACAATAAATTGGGTTGATTCTTTTTTTTTTTTTTGGTAAGCTAAACTGGGTTGATTCACCGGTTGACTAGTCGAACCGGCTAATCCAATCCAGTTTAACAATCTATTTATTTAAATTAACAGTCATAACACCAAAGAAAAAAACATTTTTAGCATAAGAAAGTTACCATTTTATATAGATGAGCACATAATTTCATAAATTTGTACAATACCTGTTTCAATCTTGGCAGCCATTTCAGGTTTTAAACCATGAATTATCACCCCATCATCTGAGATACTTTTACCAGCATCTGGAGGTCCGGCATTAGCATGCCTAAAATCTACCTTTTCCTCAAAAGCTTGCCCTGAACCATCATAAACAGCAGTTGAGCAATGAGCCTTCTCACTAGGTGGCTCAGTATCAATTCTAGAAGTAGCAATGCCAATTTTTTCACTTTCAGTTTCTGTTTGCTCACAAATAAGCCTACCAGCAGAAGGTGCAGCCAAGTCAGAGGATTCATCCTCAGGAGCTTTATTAGATCTGCCAGATTTTTGAATAGAATTTTCTGAAATGGTAGAAGGCTCCAAAGTATTCACAGAAACTTCACCATTTTTCTTATAAGAACCTTCAGGCACATCCCCCAATCGGTCATTATCCTCCCTATAACCTAACTGCATGGCACAGTCAATTTTCAGCCTGGGACTAGCACAATATCCAGCATTAACACTGTCAGTCTCAACAGCATGCTGCTCCAGAACATCAATGAGAGAACTCTCATTATGACCATCTCTAAATGGATGACTTATTCTTTCACGAACTGGCAAATTTTCAACTTCAACTTTCCCAGGCTGTTCTGGGGTTGTGCAACAAACATCTTTGGCACTTTCTTCTTGTCCTTGCAACTGAGTTTCACACCTGGTTGACATACCAGATTCCCTAACAGATTCAGGACTAATCTCAACTGCACCTCCCAGGAGTGCAGATTTTACATTTGAACCCAAACAAATGGAACTTTCCACAGGATAAATAGAAGCTTCACCCATGGTTTCTTCCAGAATCTGGATTTCTGTTTGAGCCTCCCTGGTTGAAACATTTTGTTCTCTCCTGTCACAACTGACACCTTCAATTAAACCATCTGCACTCTCAGAAGTAAGGTCACTTGCTGGTTGTAGAGTCTCTGAATTCCTCAATTCCACACTGCAGTTAAAAGTATCAAGTAGCCTAGCAGGTTGATGTGAATCATCCCCTGTCTTGCAATCCAAAGACTTATCAACAGGAGAGTTAGATTCACTGACGGAAAATTTAGCTTCTCTTCCAATTTCATCAGCATACTCTCTATCAACAAGCACATTTCCTTCAGTTATGGATGTAGTGCATCTGTTAGTTGCATCTGTTAGCCCCAAGTGACTTGACTTTTTATGTGCAGATATCATATTTTCCTGAATCTGGGTGGTCCCCTCCATTTGAGGCAGCTGCCTTTCTACATTTAACCCAGTTAAATTTTCCAGAAACTCATCCTGTGGTATAGAAGTATTTGAATCCGTTACATATTCATCATTTTGATCCTCCTGTATATGCTTGGTTTCCATTTGCCTTGTTAAGTATCCCAATTCATCACAATTATTTAACTCCCCAGGAACAGTTTCAGGTAACATTTCCTCCTGCCCAACAGATTTTAAAAGCATTTCAACGGATTCTGAGGATGTCGCCTCAGACCAAACATTATTTCTCCTAGAAATGGAACAAGATTCAGCTTCACTTGCCCTAAACTCTATTCCAGTACTGCCCCTGGAGAAATCTTCAATCCACCGGTTGTCTTCTTGACTTTGGATGCCCAGAAAAACCTCAGTTTCCACTAGACTATCAAATCTTAGATGTGCTGGTAGGCTATCGTCAAAATCAAACTTAGGAAACACAAAAGGTCTCAATGCAGAAGAGGATTTGGATCTCCCTTTACCCGTTAACTGAAGATTGGGGCATTGAGAATCATTGTCATCATAATCCATCAGTTATCCCTAGACAGGAGGGAAAAAAAAGTGCTTCAGGAGAATGTGTAGTGAATGGGAGGTGTTACAGGAAACCAACAAGAAAACTTCCAATTTGTAAGACTATATGAGATTCTCAGGGAATGTAGCCAATTATTACAAGGATTATCAGGCTTAGGGACTGGGCAATATGATTACAAGCTTAATCCCAATCCCAAAGCTTAGTTCTAGTTTGTCTTTCTAACAAGCCTAGCTGGAGCAAGATTTTGTCCGCCCCACCCTTTTTCAATAAACAAGGGTGCATACTGTAATCTCATTAGAGCTTGGTTCAAATTTATGGTTGGTGTTAACAAGCAAACTTGACCTATTTTTATACTCCTTAAATTAACAAGCCATACATAAGCAGCATATTACTAGGCTCTGCTCCACTCGTCTGGTACCCTTAAGTGCTCTACAAATTCCATTAGAACTGCATCATCAACAAGTCGGTTCCCTTTCGAGCTAATGGGCAATGTCTCATAAACAATGCTACCAGCATCAACATCTAAGTGCAATGCTTGAATTATCTTTGTATCTCTTCAGTACTCACTATTAGCCCCAAGTCCATCATTACTTAAATAATTAGAGAGTCCCGACTGACTATAGTTTAGACCCCAAGATAATGCAGAAGCACAAACTATACAAATAATCGATACACATACAGAATATTTGTTTCTGGATACTACTAAAATAATTCACAAATTCTACTTATGCATCATAACCAATATTAACAATAAGCGAAGTGTAGAAAAAAAAAATTAACATAGAAAATGGTAATGAAGGGAAATATCAAAAATTAAACAATTCTTAAATAAAATCATCTAATCTTCTCAAAACAGTCAAAATAAATCCACTAATAAAAATTACGTTACAGATCAAATGATATAGGTGCACTAACTCTTAGTTGACTTAAGCGACTCCTACTGAGGAGCTCCTTGAATTTGCCCCTAGCAATGAAACTAGACACATTCCGGTCTTTTTGTGGACTTTATTTTATTGTCTCAGGAATGTTTAACGCTAATGAAACTCTAGCATCCTAGCCACAAACGAGACTCCAAAGGTTTACAAATTAGAACAAGTATTTAATGATGGTAGACGGATATTGGGATGAAAAAACCTCAGCAATTTGGTCTCAAAGACAATATGAAGCCTTATCCTTTTGTTTACACTTCTCTTGTTATCTCTTACTTCAATAATACCCAAGGTAATAGTTAGGTTAAGCGAAATAAATGTATTTATATCTATGGCCCAAAACTAGGAAAACGCAGAATTAGCAAAATTGTGTGCTAGCATTCCAATGCTAGCGCCGCATGAATGTGATTCATACATGCTTCATACGTAGAGCCACTATAAAATGAGCATGTGTGCCCTCTATGTGTCCCTCATGTGCAAAGCACTGTAAAATGCGCATATGAGCACTTCATGCGTCCCTCATTCATGGAGCCACTATTCCAAATGCATATGTGCGTCTTTCATACACCCAATCCTTTCTATTTTAGAAGAGCTTGAGTCTTATTTGAGCACAATCAATAGAAAAAGACTCAAATACAACTCAATTAGGACCAAGTTTTGTCATAGAAATTAGTCAATTCACTAAACCTAGCAATAGCATCACCCTAGTCCACCTCTCCAACCAAATATAAATCCTTTGCCATGACAGTTTGAGGAAAAGAATCATCGAATGTCAAAATCATAGACACCAGGCTGTGATACTTTCCTTGTCAGGTAGATGTAGAGGTCCAAAGCACCTAGCTACAAGTACACATCCAACTCATAATTATTCTGTAACCTTCTCAATTAGCAAAGCTTCCTCAACTTTCAACAAACTACTATTAATGCCAAGTCCATCATTACATCCTCCTAGCCCAACACTCCAAGCAAATTGAATTCCATTGCAATGACAATTGAAACAAAACCATCATCTGACTCAAAACCACATAGCTAACAAGATATAAAAGGTTCCTATCCATGATATCGGTAATTCATGTGTTATACAGGGCAGCAGGCTATTTCGATACTTGATTTTGGGCTTGTGGTACATTTAGAGGTAATATTTGGGGCACCAACTAAATATGGAAGGCCAATTTCATGTATCTTCAAAGAGACATATTATATTCTTATGGGAGAATTATAATGATTAATCTGATGTAACTACTGAACCAAGTAAGAGTGGATATTTCTGTGATCAATATTTTATCACTAATCAAAAAATTTGCATGAATTCTTAAAAATAAATTAGTCAAGAATTTCCAATTTTCGGGATGCGGCTTATCATTCAATAAATACAAGAGATTCCATTCAAAATTGACTAAAGTACAAGGAATGGTAATCCAGAAATTATTCTGATGTTCAAAAACAGCATTCATGAATATACGCTATAATTACAAGCTCAAGTCCAAAAAAAGAAAAAGAAAAAGTTGGAGATCTAAGCATAAGACATAAATTCATATACTACAGACTACAGCAATATAAATAAAGGAAACCATTCAATAATTTTCTTCCAATAATTAACCTAGAGAGTATTCTGAATATATTAAAAAAATCTAGAGAGAATCAAGAAATAATTTACACAAATCAAAAAACTTAATACTCTTTATCCTCTTCCTTCAAACTCAGCTTGTGTTTGAAAATTTATACATGATTCCAGCAATTAGAAGTATGATGGTGTAAGGTTTCTGCACAATCTCCTCTCTTGACAGAATAACAAAACTGCCTATGAACAGAAATCAAAACTCAACAGAGCAGGGCAATGGAACAAAGAAACAACCATAATACTCCGTGAATCAAGATTAAATATCACATAATCAAGCAAATACAAACAATGATGTGTACAGTTTCCTGCAACAAAATATCATGGATACTAGTGTGTGCAGTATCCAGCACTCCTAAAATTTTGAACAGGATGGACACAAAGACGAATATAGAACACCCACATGCTCATGACTACCCCCGGGCATTGTTCACAGCATTGTTATGGACACTGTCCATGCATTACTATAGACACTGTTCATGTATTTCCATGGGTATTGTTCACGGATACACTCACATAATACTAGTGAGTAGCATTGCTATGGACACTGTTCGTGCATTACCAAGGACACCATTCATGCATTGCTGTGGGTACTGTTCAACATTGAGTATACACTCAATGTACAACATGAGGAAGCCTTTAGAATGTACAAGACTCCACATGAACGCAAGGATAATAAAAGCTACGAGTAGAAATTAGAAGCCTAGCATACAGAACAAAGAAGGCAATATTGAATGAGATCCAACAGGCAGCAGGTAGCAGGCAGCAATTACTACCAAATGGCTGATAGTCCCTCAGCAGTGGAAGGCTTTTGCACGTGATGAATTAACCCAAAAAAGCTCTGATACCATATTAAGAATAAAGATGATTGTATTAAATTAAATTGATTATTTCATAACTCCTCCACGATTTTCGACAAGTTGGCTCAAAGAAGGTGTTACTAGGCTAGTGCAACAAATCAAGTCAAAAACAAAAAATTAAGTTAGCTTGGGATGAACAACTTTGAAACAGAAAAGAGAATGACTTGGAAATTTATAAAAGGAAAAAGGCTATTTTTCCCACAATATCTCTCATTAGTGAGAATTCACTGCTTCAATTATTCCATTTTATTGGTTTGCTTCCTCTCTTCAATTGTTCCTTCAGAACTTTGACAATTCCACATAATTCTTTCTTTTGACTGGTTCATGATTTCTACTGTTCTCAAGCTGCAGATACCGTGTACAAATATACAGAGAAAATCCCCTGATGAAGTGCCTAGGCTGAGTGAGGGAACCAATTTAGATATCAGGAAACTCAAGGGATGGAGAATGAGTTCCGAGAGCTTGAAGATTACTTTAGGGGTAATAAAGTGGAAATCTATTCCCAGATTTCCTCTCGTATTCTAATAACACATCAGCTTACTAATATTTATACTTTAAACAACATGGTGCACGCAAATTACTAATAAACAGCCCACAAAAAATTCTAGCATCCCAGAAAAATGTTTTCCTAAATAATAAAGGCCTAATTATACTCAAAATAATACTTGAAAGGCTAAAAGCCAATTACCATTTTGGGCATATATCTTTCCCGAACAAGAAAGAAAAGAAATACACAAAATACTTCAAGCCACTAATAGTCTATTACCAAACTAATTAGGACATTGAACCTCCTTCAGACATCCTCAGCTACCCCCCCCCCCCAAACACACCCACAAACAGCAGCGAAAGCCACAGAAAAGGCTCTTAGTTTCATCGCAAATGCAAACTATGCCCACAGAAAAAAAAAAGAAAGAAAGAAAATAAAATATCTCCATTAAACCATGGACACTCAGAGAACACAAATCCATATAGTACAAAAAAACAACTTTTCTCATCGGAGGAAACAGAGGGAACAACTTTGCCAAACTAAAGTAATAGTTTCAAAAGAAATGGCGACAAAGCATCATACTACCTCGACTCTCTCAACACCTTGACCTAAAAACAAAACCAATGGCATCATATCGAGGAAGAATAGTACCAGAAGAAGTAAGGCACTAGAGAGGCTACCTCCCTCCATTCGGTGATGGAATCCTGCCCGTTGATCCAATACCTCCTCCTATCGAACGGTAAACACCAATTCAACCCTAGTACAGCTAGAACCCTAGGTTCAGCTTCCTTCTCCAATTTCAATCACACAGTTCGCAGGCTGAATACAAAAGGTGACAACAAAAAAAAATGAAAAACCCTAATTCACCGGTTTACCGACCATGAACTCGAAAACTCCAACAACGAAGAGTCCGAAACCACCAGCGAATCTACGATGAGAAAGAGAGAGAAAAGCTCCGTCGTTTTTCACTGCGAAGTGCGTGGCGAGGGAAGATCTGAAGTGAATGCCTGCGAACGAACTTCGCGAATGGTGGGATCAGTTCGAAAAATACTGATGATCCAACGGCCGTGAATCAGATAAAATGATACACGTGGCTGAATCTCCTTCGTTGATAGAAACGTATAAGATTCCGACCAGGAGTCAAACCTTGATTAAGACTTGAGATCATAGCCAATCCAGATGGGAGGAGATCATTTGGCCGTGTTGGGATTCTGTCACAAGGCTGTGACGCTAGTGTATAAGCAAATCTCAAATGGAGAACCATGTTCCCTGCTTCTTACTTTTTAACTATTAGATTAAAATTTAATGGTTAAAATTTTAACATATTAAAAATATTATATATAATTATTAAACTTTTTTTATTATAATATTAATATTTAATAAATATTAAGTTAAATATTTAAAAAAATTAATAAAAATTTATATTTAGATATTTTTATTTAATATTTTAAATTATCATTATTAGATTAAAAATAATCTAATGGTAGATATTGAAAAAGCAGGATCCCCTGATCCGGCCGTGATACGATGAGCAAGTGGATAAATTCAGTTAAAATTTTGTTAACTTAAGATCACATAAATACATTTTATTTTGCAATTAATATTAAAAATATGTAACCATGTTTAACTATACATACATTAATTCTCATTAATTATCAAAACATATGCTTCTAGCTTTAATAGGGCTAGTCAAGAAAATTAATTTTATAGTCTTATGAAAAATAAATATGAAACTGTTACTTTATATTGATTCTTTTTTTTTGGTAAATAATAACAAAAGTCTAGCGGTAGTCAGCGTTCGGACAGCTAACGACGTTTGTCAAAATGAAGACCACAATCCTTATCTGTAATTTTTTATTTGCATCTAATGTCAAATGGGATCATCTTGTAAAATGTATCTTTGATCGCTCTGTGAGTCAATTCATTTAATTGTTTATAATTAGATGTTAAACAATCGAAAAATATCTGTCAATCTTTTTAACATATTACTGAAATCATGCGGTGCAAGCTATTCTCTTTGATGCACCACGAGCACTTATAGACATGAACTCTGATGGGTACGGCTATAAATGGGCCGACCCAATAAAAGAAAACAGAAACACGCAGCGAAAAGCCCAACGGTCAACGCTTGAGTTGACCAGCGCGGCGGGCAACTTGCTCACAGACGGTCAACGT
>JAOVVI020004405.1:0-17673 GCA_028571085.2 Nepenthes alata | reverse complement strand
TTCTCATCCTTTTCTATTCCCTGGAATAACTATTCTATTCCCACCTAATTCTATTCCAGCAACCAAACGTACCGTAAGAGTGAGAGAGTGCGAAGAACAAGAGAGATGAGGATATCAAAGCCCACGAGTCCAAATCCGTTCGGGAGCTAATTAGAAAAGTGGTAGATTAAGAAGAGACAAGTGTACTCATACCCTCTTTTTTTGAGTATTTAATTTTGATACCCACCCAAATCATAAAAAATAGAGAACCCATGACTCTTACATAGATTATTTGTGATTTGATATTCGTTTTCCCCACGTTATAGATGGATTTTGCTTCGGCGAAACCCGAGACCCATGCCCAGCTCCCGTACTCATTTCGATTCAAATCCTGTTCATAAATTGTCCTTAATTATGTATTACCCATGTCCTAATTGTGTATATGTATCGGTTGGATGTCTGATTTGCAAAAAAATTGACCCATTTAGCACGTCCAGAGGTTCTAAATCGGCCATGACATTGTTTATCCAAGACAATTATTAAGTTTGCATGATCCCACCCTATTTAATTGTTATATAAGCTATGTTTAATTACATGTATTTAATTGTAAGCTCCGAAAAAATATGTTCATCGGTTGGATCTTGTATTACGTTTGTGAAGGAAACGTGTTTCAGAGGCTTCTAAAGTTATAATTGTCTCTCGGTGGTAAAAATTTTTAATCTTTCCTATGCATAGTGATGTCCATGCATACTAATTGAGTTGTGAGAAGACTTAATCCAAAAGAAAGATAAAAATCATACAAGTATTCGGAGAAAAATTCACAATTTGTTGCATGATTGGAATTGTCCTCCCAGGTAGAGGAAATTGTGATGAAAGAAGTATGGCGGTCCTTCCCTCAAAGAATAAGAAATCATGAAATTAGGACTACGGATTCATATTTTGAAATGTAATACCCCTTGGCCTGCAATTGGTATGACAGTGGAGACTCAAGGATTGTCTTGGTTATGTATTGAAGCGGGTGATCTATTGGCAAGCCTTTTGATATTACTGTGGAAGGATGAGGATTGCCTCTGGGATCCGGGAGACATGGCGGCATATGTATATGGCTCGTCTACATGTATGATATGTAAATGGCCTGTATTTGGGTCGATAATAGGAGCTTACGCCCTTAGGTCATGTGGATGATATGACCATTTTCCCGTTCTCCTGCACCTTTAGCTAGTAATGTTTATTAGCCATGATTTATAAAGATTAATGCAATCATAAAAGTGCATAAAAATACGCTTCATATCATCATGCATCCTCACACATCACTTCCCTCTCATCTCCTATTTCATTCGTATATGTAAATTGCTTATGATTTGTTTATGTTACACTTATTGAGTTATTAGCTCACTCTTACTTCTTCCTTCGAGATGAGTATCCTCTTATACCTGACGAGTCTGAGTAGGCCATAGGCACAGGATAGGCAGCTGGACATGATGTGGAGAGACTTTTGGGGCTTAGCTTTATGATTTGTATATTGACAAAAAAATTGTGTAAGTTATTTTAATACTTATAGTCATATATGTGTGATGATGATAATTGTTAGGGTTATTTTTATAATTGACATATTCCGTGACCATATATAATATTGTGTCGATATCCAGTTTGTTTCGTCGAAGTGCTGCATCAACATATTTTCATAACTGTCTGTTCCGGCTTCCAAGAATACCGCGCTTGACATGAACTCTCCACCCGCTTGAGGCCAAAATTCTAAAACCCTACTCTCGCCGTGAGCTCTCTACCAACTTAAGCCCAAAATCTCAAAGTCCTGCGCTCGCCATGAGCTCAAATGCAAAATTCTAATATACCCCGCTTGCTGCTCGCCTCCTTTCCGCTTGAGCGCACATAAGGTCCCTCACGAAACCCTTCATGCGCCCGCCGAGGGCTCGAGCCACGCTTGAGCACCGTGGTAACAGGCAGATTTCGTTAAAGTCATTTTTGTTCCTCTATATATATCTACCTTATTTTATTTGCACTAATTTTTTTTTACTGAGCAGCATTTGGAGCGCCCCCTTTGAGAAAAAGTCTTATTGTACCTCATGATTCTTACTCCGATTGAGAAAATCAAAACTACTACGTTGGACCTCATGCTCTAACGGATTCTCTCACCACCTTCTCTTTACTGTTTCAACACTTCTACCCTTCTACCTTCATTGGTGATGTTAGTACAGTGAAGAAGGGGACCTGATCGTACTCACAACTTTAAACAGTTCAAAAGAGAAGATTGACGTAAAAATCGGAAGTCGTCCGATTTCGTTGCCGCAGGCAAATCCAAGGAGTTCCTTAGTAGAGATCACAATATGGGAGTAAGTCAGCTATGTTAGCGCGTCTGTTTCACCTGATCTGTAAGTTAATTTTCATAGTCATTTCTTCTCGGGCCGTTGAAGCCTGGAGAGTTTTTCTCGATTACAATAGGTATTGAGTTTTTCCTTCGTCACCAAAAAATTATCTCTTTTTATTCTTGCCTATTAGCATATATATTTATTATACTTATTATTATTATTATTGGCATTTAGATACAAATATTTATTACGTATATTGAATATTTATTTTTGTACTGCTTCCACTAATCTTAGACGGGGTTGAAATATTATTATAAAATTTAGGATGAAACGTCATTTTTTAATTGGTATTAGAGACTCACCTCGATCTACGACTCTGATCTAGATGCATACTAGTCAATCCTTATCCATTATTTTCTACTTTGATGGGAGCAATTATGTGTATTGAAAAGTACGTATGAGAGCGTTTCTAAAATTAATGGATAATCGAGTTTGGGCTAGTATCCAAATTGGGTGGACTCCACCCATAAATTTTACCGGTGATGAACCAAAAGTATTATTTTTGTGGACTAAAGAGGAACTGATGCATGTAATTGAAATAGTAATGGGTTACATGCTTTTTTTATGACTGTTTTTCACGAAGAATTTAAACACATTTATATGTGTGAGATATCAAAAGAAGTTTGGGACATTCTTAAAATTATCCATGAAGGAACTAAACTGGTTTAAAATTTAAAATTGTTAATGCTCACCACTAAGTTTGAAGAAATACGAATGAAAGATGATGAGATATTTAATAAATTTTATGCAAAATTGAATGACATTGTGAACTCTACATTTAATTTAAGAGAACGTATTCTTGAGAATAGAATTGTCTGAAAAGTTCTACGATTTTTGCCGAAACGTTTTAGACCCAAAGTCACTACCATTGAAAAAAACAAAGATCTAGATAAATTAAAAACAGAAGAACTTGTAGGGTCCCTTCAAACTTATGAGTATACTCTTCCTCAATCCAAAAGAAACAAATCAATTACCTTGAAAACTATAAAGGAAGAGAAAGATCGTCACTCGGACGATGAGTTATATAGTGATGAGGATTTTACACTATTCGTAAAAAATTTTAAAAATAAGAGTAGCAAACGACCCTCCAAAGGAACTGATCTATCTCACACTTTAATCAAAAAAGATAAAAAGAAAACTGAAGATTTTATAAATAAGAAACCCCAATGAATCCAATGCCATGAATGCCACGACTTTGGTAATATCCGGACTGAGTACGCAAATTTTAAGCGTAAAAAAGGAAACGTTTTAAATATGTGTCTAACAGATGATGAAGATGATGCAAATCACGACAAAAAATCCTCCAAATATGAGGAAGTAAATTATATGACATTTAAGACGTCTATAATTAGCGGTGACAATGCCACCAGTGCACCTCCCGAATAGTCAGATTCTTCTCATGAAGAATCTGATAACGATTTTGATGGATTTTAAGAAATCTATAACAAACTGTTTAGAGAATGTTGAAAAGTAAAGAAAATGAATAAAATCTTAAATAGTAAACTCATCGATCTGGAAAGAGAAAAGGCAGAAATTATGACAAAATTAAAGGGTGCCAATATTGCTCATCATGATCTGAAAGTGAAAAATAGCTCCTTAATTGCAAAAATTAATTCTCTAGAAGTGAAGCTTGAGAATACTAAAAATAATTTAAAAATATTTATAAGTGGAACCCAAAAACTTGATCATATGTTGTGGTTAAGAAAGTTGTTGGTAATAAAAAGGGTTTGCGGTATGTTGAGAAAATTTTTCAACATGGCCCACAACCTAAAACTATTTTTGTTCCCGCCATAAAAATTCTACTAAAAAATACTAAAACATCCAAAATTATTAAGACGGTGCCTCAACGTGTGGAGAAAAGATTCGACTCAAATCCTTTACCTAATCTACATAGTCAAAAGGTCACGAACAAACCCTAAAAAACTTACAAGTCATATACCAATTTCAATCAATGATCTATGAATGCTTCTCCCATATCAAAGTTTATGCCTACCTGTCATGCATGTGAAAAAGTTGGTTACATTCATCCTTGATAGTACACCATGAATTTTCTATACAACCAAATATAAGGGCTAAAAATGAATAAACTTATTGATCACATTCAACAACTGAATGAATAAGTAAAAATGTTGAATCAATAAGTGAATTTGGGGAGAAAAATCTGGATAAAAGAAAGTGAGTTGAAAAAATCTTAAAAAACATATCCATGCAATGTTGCTCATATTGCCTTAAAAGCTCAAATTTAGTCTCTATGGTACTTGGATAGTCGATGCTCTAGACACATGTGTGAAAATAAAGTCATGTTCTCCTCAATGTCAGACCATCATGATGGGATGGTTGTCTTTAGCAATGACGCAAGAGCCCCTATTTTTGGCTGAGGTCTGATCTGTATCTCTGAACTCTCGAGACCTTGTGATATCTTGTATGTATCAGAGTTAAAATCTAACATTCTGAGTATTATTTAATTATGTGATGACAATTTTGAGGTCCTATTTTTCCAAGATAAATGCTCCATCTACGACACAAATGGTTCGATTGTCTTAGAGGGCAAGAGAACTCCCGACAATCTTTATGGTATCGAGCCAAACCACATTTTTGGATGCAACTCCATTAAAATTGACACCATAAAATTGTGGCATCAACGCCTTGGCCACTTAAATTTTAAAAGCCTATAAATAATTTCAAAAAAAAGTTGTGTTGAAGGGCTCCCTAAACTGTCAAATGTAAAACATCATATGTATGGCCCTTGTCAATTAGGAAAATAAATTAGAACAAGTCACTCATCTCATAGTGACATCCACATATCGTGACCCTTTGAATTAATTCGTATGGATCTTATGGGGCCTTCTAGAATTGAAAGTCTAGGTGGCAAAAAGTATATTTTAGTGATTGTTGATGATTACTCAAGGTATTCTTGGATAGATCTTATCCGATAAAAGTCTGACACGTTTGACCATGTAAAAGTTTTACGTAAACAACTCACTAATGAAAAAGAAACTTCTATCATTAGAATTCAAAGTGATCATGGTAAGGAGTTTGAAAATTTTAAATTTGAAACATTTTGTAATATTGAAGGAATTCAACATGAATTCTCTTCCCTCATCACCCCTTAACAAAATGGGGTTATTGAACGTAAAAATCGAGTTATTCAAGAAATGGATAGAATTATGATGCAATGTAAGAATATTACCATACACTTTTCGGGCGAGGCCATGAGTACAACTTGTCACATAATTAATCGGGCCTACCTAAGACCTGGGGCAGAAACAACCCCTTATAAACTTTGGAAAGGAAAGAAACCAAATGTTAAGTATTTTCATATCTTCGGTAGTCAATACTTTATTTTATGAGATAGGAAAAACTTAGGTAAGTTTGACTCAAGAAGTAATGAAGGAATATTCTTGGGATATTTTCTAACTAGTCGAGCCTATCGAGTCTTAAATTTACACACTCAAACGGTTATGAAATCTATAAATATTGTTGTGAATGATATCCCTCATGAGCATCCTGAAAGCGCTGACTTTTCTTATAAAGATGATGATCATGTTGACTCTTCATCCAACTCATCATTTCCTGATATTGAGCAAATAACTCCTATTGCCATTCCTACAAAGGAACCTTCTGTCAGAGTTAAGTTCAATTATCCAAAGGGCCTTATGTTAGGCAATGTAAGTGAAGGTATGACGCTGCGCCACCATGTTCTAAACCAACTCGCCTATACCTATTATGTCTCTCACATCGAACCAAAAAGGGTAGAAGAGGCCTTATCCGATGAGTGCTGGACAAATGCCATGCATGAGGAATTAAATCAATTTGTGAGGAATGAAGTATGGTCATTGGTTCCCGTCCTACACATACAAATGTCATCGGGATCAAATGGATCTTCAAAAATAAAATTGATGAAAATAAAAATATCACCCGAAATAAATCTCGCATTGTTGATCAAGGATATACTCAAATGGGAGGGATTGACTATGACGAGACTTTTGTCTCTGTGGCTCGTCTCAAGTCTATCCGCATTCTTCTATCTATTATTTGTATCATGGGATTTAAATTGTATCAAATGGATGTAAAAAGTACATTCCTAAATGATTTTATTCAAGAGGAAGCCTATGTGGAACAACTAAAGGGGTTTGTAAATCCTGTATTTTTGGACCAAGTGTAAAAGCTAAAAAAGGCTTTATACGGACTTAAGCATGCTCTCAGAGTTTGGTACTAGCATCTCACATCGTACCTTAGTGGTCATGGTTTTATTCGGGGTAGTGTTGATAAAACTTTATTTGTAAAAATGATCGAAAAATATATGTTGGTAGCCCAAATTTATATTGATGACATTATTTTTGGTGCTACCGTGGACTTCTATGCTCATTCCTTTGCAGACTGTATGGCTTCAGAATTTAAAATGAGTATGGTCAGAGAACTTAGATATTTCCTTGGCTTACAAATTCGGCAACTCTCTCACGGTACCATTATTTCCCAAGCCAAATATGTTAAGGACCTTACCAAGCGCTTCAACCTTGATAACTCCAAAAATACCTGGTCACCCATGAGCACTTCCTCAAAACTAGATCGTGATCCTGCAGTCAAGAGCGTCGATCCAACTCTTTATAGAAGTATGATCGGTAGTCTTATATATTTGACTGCTAGCCGACCCGACATTGCATTTAGAGTCGGTGTTTACACCTGGTATCAATTCGATCCAAATGAATCACATTTAAGTGCTATTAAACGTATTATTCATTACATCAACGAGACTTCTGATTATGGGATTTTCTTCTGTAACGACTCAAATTTCACCTTTGCCGGATATTCCGATGCCGATTGGGTAGGAAATATTGATTATCGAAAGAGTACCTCCAGTGGATGCTTTTATGTCAGCTCAAATCTAGTGGCTTGAATGAGTAAGAAATAAAATTTCATCTTATTATTTACAGCCAAAGCCGAATACATTGCCGCAGGTTATTGATGCACACAACTTTTATGGATGAAACAAATGCTTCTTGATTACGGTATTATCCAGGATACTATACTTATTTACTGTGATAATACTAGTCTAATAAATATTTTTAAAAATCCTATCCAACACTCTTGCACCAAACATATCGATATTCGACATCATTTCATTCGTGAGCTCGTGGAAACTCAAATCATATCACTTGAACATACTCTATTTGATAATTAACTGGTTGATATCCTCACCAAACCTTTAGATAGTGTGTGTTTTGAATTTTTGAGAACAGCCATCGGGGTTTTGTTCGCCTCTCGAAGAATGACGCATCTATATTTCAAAAACAAATTACAATTAATTGATTTCTAAATTTTTAATTTACAATTGATTTAAAATTTTACAATTTTAAAATTTATTTATACATTTTTCAAATAAATTTCTTTTACAAATTAATTATTTCAAAATTTTTATTTGTTAAACAAACTCTTATTTTAAAGGGGCATTCTTTTTAAAATAACTGTTTGAATTTTTTTTTTGGTTTAAAAAATTAGAAAATATTTTACCCTATTTTTTAACAACTGAAATGTTTTCCTCATTTAACAAAAAAAAAAAGAGGGAGAAGGCGCATTCTGTGCACTGGCCCACCGTGGGCTCGAGCGCACGCCGCTTGCCTTTATCTTCCTGCAAGCAGCGTGCGCAGACACGAAACCCTCACCCCACTTCTCTCTGCTCATACGCATTCCTCTCTCCGGTGACCTCCACCTCTCTCACCCATATGCAGATTTACCCCATTCCTCTCTATTGCGAGTGTATTCTAGGTAATCTCACTCCTTCCACTCACTTTTCTCCCCTGTGTTTTCCGACCGCCGTTAATGGCATCTCTGGCACCTCTTTCCCTTGTTTTTGGCTGGATCTTCTCATGGGTCTCCATTTTCGTACTCGTTTGCTCTAGATTAACCAATTATTGTGTGGATCTGGTATGCCAGCCAGGGATTTTCGTCCCTTTTTGTCTTCCCCTGTTTTCATGATGTTGCAGGCGTCACGGTTCGAACACGGGACACCCTGCATGGGCAAGTAGTGACTGCCCGCTACGCTGCAGGCCCGCGCCAATGGTGTCTCCTTGTCTTGTTCCGTTGCCGAGCATGGATCCAAACCAGATCCGGTCGCATGCTATATGTTTCTGCTGACCAAGGGTGGCGGTTGTCTGCTAGCCTCAAGCCCTGCGCTAGTTGCTTCTAGGCACTGCTCACAGCAGCTGTTCTCGAGCCGTCAGCCGCTGAGCTGCCAACTGGTAATTGGCATCTCTTCACCCTGCACACAACACCAGTCAGAATAACAAACAAAAAAAATGATGTAGGAAACATATAATCTATATCTATATATAATCGCGCGCAGTCTCCTTTTCCTTGGGTGTTCTTAAACTTTTTGTATTTTTATTTTAGATGTCGGCCCCGAGAAAATCTTTGGCACGCAAGTTGATTGTCAAACGCAATCTATCGAGTGGGATCTTTGCTCCCGGTTGTTTTATCGGTCCATAGGCTAAGACCTTATTCACCATCCACATGTCCCATCGGTAACTATCCCTTGAACAGAAAGTCCTCCTTGACTCTCTCGACCCTTCCATTTCTTCTGTTTTCACTGACCGCCGTTCAGAGTTGGCCCTCACCGGTTTGATCGCCCCCTCACTTGTGCTTATTCAGGAGTTCTATTCGAACATTTTTGAGATTTTCACCGATTCCTTCTCCACCTTCGTGCAAGGGGCACACATCCGGATTACTCCGAATGTGATTGCACGCGTTCTTGGCACTCCTCGGGTGACTAATCCCTCCTTCCCTTTTCCTCCATTCTCCCGGCCTCATCCAAATGAGGTTACAACATTCCTGCATGGTGCCCCCATGGAGTGGAATGGGCGAGCCTTTAAGACCTCCTTCCTCTCTCCCCGATGTCTGGTTATGAGCCGCATCATGCTCACAAACATTTTCCCTATTTCTCACTTTTCGTCCATTCCTATGGACAAAGCCTTATTTCTATATGCTCTGCTGAGTGGTCAGCCCTTAGACTTGCCATCCCATATCGCTTCTCACATTATCTCCCCCTTCATCGCTCGTAAAGAGGATAATCTTCCCTACGGGTGCCTCATTCAGCGGTTGCTTGCTGGCCTCGGTCATCCTTTTCCAATCTTCCTCGTCTCCAGTTCGCTCGCCCTTTCACCTCCACCACCTTAGCTCAGAGTCAGTACCATTCGCGTTGCTTTACTGTGGGCCCCCAGGAGCCATTCGATGAACCTCTCCCTACAGTGCCTCCATATCAGCCCGAGAATGGACCATCTGGCTCTGCATCATCCTTCCCTGACTCCTCGGGTCCCGGACTGTCTGCTCCTCATCGGCACTCCACCTCTTCCTCAGTAGCTCTGTTGGGCAAGATGTTTCGACTTACCGATCAGTTTGAGCATCTATATTCCTCACAGGAGAGGATCCTTGCTCCCTACTCTCAGCTACAGTTGCATTTGCCTGCTGGCTACGCAGGCGGCTGAGCTTCGATGGTGGCGGTGTCATTATGGTCATCAGTCCTCTGGCGATTCTTTTGACTATGAGTGATCCCCTCTCTTTGGCTCTTCATGACAAAAAGGGGGAGATCCATTTCATTTTGATTGGGGAAGATCCTATGTATTTTAGGGGTAGACGCTATTCTTTATATTAGGGGGAGACATTATTATTTTTATGAGGGGGAGTTCTTAAATTTTTGGGGTACTTATATTTCTTTTGCTGACTTTATCTTTTTTACTGTCTTGTCATTAATTTATTTTTCTGTCGCATGTTATTTTTCTTCTTTTATTGTTACTGTTTTATTATATCATCATATATTATACCTTTTTGTACTAATCCTGTTTGACCAGGCAACAAAGTTATAGTATCAACACGATAGTCACAGTATCGACAAAATAGTGCTAGTGTAGATTTTTATATTTTCTTATTGTATTATTTATATTTCTCACTAGGTGTAAATTTTTATATACACAGGTTCTATCTCAGTGGTATATGAACCGGTACTTCACTTGTTTTTTTTTATTTTCTGAGTTTTGTCACAGAATTGTCAAAGGGGAAGATTATTAGTGTCATTTTTATTATTAGTATATTTTGTGACTATATGTAATCTTGTGTCGATGTCGGGTTGTATTTCGTCGAAGTGCTACATCAACATATTTTTGTAATTGTCTATTTTTGCTTCCAGGAATACCATGCCTGATGTGAGCTCTCCACTCGCTCGAGCCCAAAATTCTGACGCCCTGCGCTTCCCGTTAGCTCTCCACCCACTTGAGCCCAAAATCTTGAAGTCCTACACTTATCGTGAGCTCGCCACGAGCTCGAGCACAAAATCCCAAAACACCCCGCTTGCTGCTCTCCTCCTTTTTGCTCGAGCGCACGTAGGGTCTCTCACGAAACCCTCTGTTCACCCGTTGAGCACTCGAGCCGCGCTTGAGCACCGTAACAATGGGCAGATTTCATTAAAGTCATATTTGAGCCCTCTATATACGTGCTCGAGCGCGCAACGGGCATATTTCTTTAATGTCATTTGTAAGCCCTCTATAGATATATACATTATTTTATTTGCCTTACTTTTTTTTTGCTGAGCAGCTTTTGGAGTGCCCCTTTTAAGAAAAAGTCTTCTTCTATCTTAAGATTCATGCTCTGATTGAGAAAACTGAAACTACTACGTTGTGCCTCATGCTCTAACGGATTTTTTTGCCACATTCTCTTTACCGTTTCAACACTTCTATCCTTCTTCCTTTGTTAGTGGCGTTGGTGCAATAAAGAAGGGGACCCGATCGTGCTTACGGCTTCAAGCGGTTCAAAAGAGAAGATTGACATGAAGACAAGAAGGCATTCAATTTCGTTACCGCAGACAAATCTATGGAGTTCCTTGGTATGGATCACAAGACAAGAGTAAGTCGGCTAGGTAAGCGCATCTGTTTCACCTGATTTGTAAGTTAATTTTTATAGTGCATTTCTTCTCTGGCAGTTGAAATCTGAAAGGGTTTTTCTCGATTACCATTGGTATCGAGTTTTTCATTCATCACCAAAAAATTGTCTCTTTTTATTATTGGCTATTATCATATATATTTGTTATATTTATTATTATTATTATTGGTATCTAGATATAAATATTCATTAGATGTATTAAAATTTTATTTTTATACTGTTTCTGCTAATCTTGCACGAGGTCGAAACATTGTTGTAAAATTTAGGATGAAACATCCTTTTTCAATAGTGATAAATGTATAGTTTAGTTTCTACTGTATACGATGAATATAGTAATTTTTGCATATTTTTATGGTTATATTTGTGTATCTAGTGGCATATTGTGTATACTGGCGTTGTACTCGGAGTGTGACATCAGCGCCACTCGTTATTCATTCGTAGCAGTCGAGATCCTATGTATGTGTTGTTAATGTAATTGTTGATATTGTACAGGCTTTGTATTTGGCGGATATCTATTTTATAAAAGAAACTCTACCGGATTTTTGATAGAATTACGGTCCGTCACAGTATATTTGTGTCAAATTCTGACATCATTTAAGACATGAATGAGAACCTTGCATCTAAATACTTGTAGATGGTAACGCTAAACCTCCATTCCAAACCTTACTTTTTTTGGAACTTTCCAACTAAATAGAAAGCCTCGTGAAAGTTTAATGATCAGTCATCATATTTAGTGCTTGACCTCAAAATATACCAGGTAGTTTTGCCTCCAGTAGTATAGATCGGACTCTCCCAATCAAAACTTTGTTCATCCTTTTAGCCACCATTTTAAACCGAGCCATCTTCATCGGAGTCTTTTGATGTTGAGTGTCATGAGGATGACAATATGCATCAAACTACCCAAGATATTGACTCGCGTTGTCACTGTCGATGCATTTTAGCTTCTTTTCCACTTACCTCTCAACTAATGCATGAAATTGCTTGAAAGTCTTACGAGTTTTATCCTTCGACTTTGAGTGATAAATCCACAACTTTTAAAAATAATCATCAATGAAAATGATAGAGTAAAATGGACCGGTAATAGTTTTTATCTTGAGATAGCACCATATCTCCATTTGCACAAGCTCTAAAAGGTCTAACTTGTTTGTAGATGAGCTCCCATGAAAAGAGTCTCATTTGCTTGTTGATTACATATTGAGGACAATATTAAGTTCAGCCTCATTTACAATCAAAAGAAAGGCTTTTTTTATGATGGACCACGTTTGCTAATTGAAAATCGGCAGACTATAGATGGTGGCACTCGTACCTGCAAAATAAATACAATCTATACAAAATCTCTGTAAAGTACAAATTTACAACCACAATATCATCATCATAGGATCCAAAAGCAACAATTCACAACATGTGGTACCAAAGTCATAATTTTGGGTACGATATCGGTTAGACAAGATACCACTAGGTATCCACAATTAACCATAAAAATTTACGGAAGCATTCACAACTATCAAATACAGCGGGAGTTACACTACATGTACATTATCAGACATACAATTATATGAATAAACAATTTTTTAAAAAAATATACAAAACTACTACATAATAGTACAAAAAATTACAAAACTAAGCCCTCAGAGCTATCCTCTAAGATTTTCATGCCTAGCCGACTTCTAATCCTCTACCCTACCTAATCGAGTATAAATTTGTACTCATCTGGAGGTAAAAAAAATAGTAATGATGACCCAAATGCTCACCAATTGTAATATAATCAATTATAATAAACAATATATTCAAAATGGAATAAGGAAAGGGATATGAGCATGGTATATGATGCGTAACATGAAACATGAATAAATACGTTTCTGAAATATAAATAACTTTATATATTTTATCTTTCTTCTTTTAAGGTTCCAGAACATATATAAATTTTTTTATCTTTGTGGATTAGGGTCAGTAGGCCTTATTGTCTAAAGGAGTGGTCGATCGTAATCTAGATTGTATTTGCTTCTATACAATCAAAAGCCATCTTCTCCTATTCAAAACCCAGAGGCGGGCCATCTACATATAATCCCTATAGACGGAGCCTTAGCCGCACGCGGCCCCTAGCAGACAATGATCTTCTGCTATAGTACACTAAGGCATGCCAATGAATATCACCCGTTATAAAATACGATCAGAAAATTTTTTAAGTTTTTATTGTAATATCTATGGTATGTCAGAGAATACTACCATTTGAAATATAAATCCATGGTTCAGGTTCACAATTTCTTATTCTTTAAGAAAAAGTTTACCAAATTTCTTTCACAAAATTATCATTTCGGGAGAACGAATCATACACATATTAAATTGTGATATTCTCTTCGTATACTTACATAACTTTCATATTTCTTATGGGTTTAAATCTTCATATGACTTAATTTATATGCATGAATATCATAAAGTATAAAAAAAATAAAAATTCTTACCACCGTGAGCCAATTATAACTTTAGAACTTTCAGACAATAAATCCCTTTACAATTGCATATTACATAATTTTTGAAGTATATATAAGGTAACATATTTTTAACTTACATGCGGATAAATATCTCAAAAAAATGGTATGAGTACACTTATCTCGACCTGATCTATAACTTCTTTAACTAGCTCAATGTCAAAATCGAACCTAAAAGTTTCGATTTCCTCCTTCTCTCTCTTCTCCATCACACTCTCTCTCTTCTTTCCCGCGGAGGGCATGAAAAATGGCATGAACAAATCCTCGCGGGTTTATAAATCTCAAGTTGGCACTCGAGTGCTAACCCGACGTGCAGTAGGTGCTACGTGCTTGGATCCAATGCCCAGTGGCTCGGGCGCCCAGTAGGCCTACTCCGCTGAATCGTCCCATAGTCCCGAAACTTAATTTTTTTTTTACATGAATTAAGTCTAATTTTAATTATATTATCTTGATTATTTAAAATTATAATATTTAAAAAATCAGTACATTACATTTTTCATGCAAGATAATTGAGCATTTTCTTGCTTATATGATTGTGTCACAACCCCGTAGACTCACTTCTATTGACCGCTTGTCACATCTCCATTGAGCATTGATGCTTGCAACACATATAAGATAATTTTTTATTTCTTGAGCCACCACTAGCAACCCTCTAGCGAGCTTCTATGAACCCTATTTGAAGGTGCTTCAAAGGTCTTTGCTATTGAGCTTCCTAGCCAAGATAAGATTAAGCCATGTGTTTAGGACATATCACATATCCCTAAAGCTATCTTTGTGCTAGTGTTGGTGGTCAAACATACGTTGACATATCCCATAATTTGTGATAAGTAGTCATTTTTTATCTTCAATACTCTAAAATCACTAAGGCATATAAGATGAAACAATTCTCTTCTTAATATAATATGGAGTAATACACTACTATCAATCACCCAATTTGCTTGGTGATTTACAATATTGAACACATCTTATTAACAAATGGCAAGAAGATCAGATTCATAACAACAGCGGCCACACAAATATAAGTGAATAAAAATTGTAAATATAAAATTGATATAAAATTCATAAGAAAAAGTTTCTCCCAAAACTATGGACGGCGGATGAAAGACTAAATATTGAGAGCACAGTGGCTGGTTGGTGGCCGTAGGCGCCGCGACAACAAATAGGAGAATATGAGCGTGGCCGGAGGATAAGCGAATCAAATGATCAGTAGAGCCTCGAAAGAATAATCAGTTCGATCACTTCTGTTGATTGTTTGGCCAAGACGGGGCAGAGCACTTCGGCTTTCAGATTGCATGTGGCGGGCCACCTCTGAACTCCATTGCCTCGTAACTCTCAACCATGCAAAAGCCTTTGGAATCAATACCCACTTGCCCCATCCCCAGTACCAATCGACCCCCAGAGAAAGCGACTCAGGCTCCCCATCATCAACTTCTTACCTTATGACTAATCATTAAATTAAAATTCCAAGGACCAGATTTAATCTCAGTAAAAAGTTGAAAATTATTTAAAAAGTGTGTTTTGGTTTTTTTTTTTATATCATATGCATTAGATATCTTAAAATTTTGAATAATAATAGTAATAAAACTTTTATATTATATTTTTTAAAATAATAAAACCCCCTCATTCTTATAAATCCAATTATTATGAGATGAATAATGAAAACGGCTGTGCATGTTGGATTAAGAGCCCCTTATTTTGCAGAGAAACGGGGCCTGAATGCAGATAATGCATGGAGTTATGTTGTTGTTTGGCACATTTCTTTTCTTTATTAAATTTAGGAGATATGTCCTCACCAAGATTTGGAAAAAGTAATGGTAATAACATATCACCTTACAATACCAATTAAATAAAAAAAATCATATCTTCTTACACATCTCCATAATAATCAAATACAGTGCGCATTTGTGAAAAACTGGCCTACGTGACCAAAACATGTACACGTGAATTCACCAGCAAAATATAATAAATATGAGGCCTTATGCTTTGTCCTTGTATTAGTCCAATTAAGGTGAATATAGATCAATTTGGTGTGAATTAAAGCATGGTTTACAACCGAAATATGCATTACCATTTGACTTCGTATCAAATCAGATCAAACCATTACTTGGACAAATCACTCAACGTATTAACATGCGGGTTGATTTGATTTAAGTTGTTTATACAATTTATAAAATTAAGCTTATTGGTTTAAAAATTATTTCTATAAATATAATATGTTATATATAAATAAGCAATAATATTAATAAAATAATAATACTATGTGTGTTAACTGTATAGACATTTGCTTCAAAAATGACATTAATTAATAATTAATAAGAATATCTAATAATTTAAATGACATTACAATACTAAAAAAATAAGAATTTAATCACTTGTATTAAAAATTGATTTAGAAACATAATAGATTCATGCATGTCACATTGAAATCTTTACACATATTTTTGCATGTCATTTATGTTAGAAATATATCCCTCATGTCATATAAATTATTAATTTATTAAATTAATTAAATAATTATATTAGTTTATATATATAATAAAAAAAATTTTCTAAAAGACACGTCCGTTCAAAACGTATCCTTTGATGGAAAAGATATATTATTTTTCAATAGATATGTCATTTAATGAATGAATATGTCTATTTGAGACATACCCGTTGAGCGAATGGATATCACTTTTCAACGATTACGTTTGTTCATGACGCATCTCTTGGGCGAATGGAGAAACATTTTAGTAATTTTGGAATGATCTTCTCTTCCTCTATAAAATGATATCCTTGGCCATTATTTTGGGACACATATAAGATTTTTTTTAAGTTCTACAAATCATAAAGAGAAGAGAGAGAAATTATCTCCAAATTCTTCAAAACAAGAACCATTACGGTTTTACATAAAGAATTAAAGCTAATGGATCTAAATACATCAAATTTATTTTATAATTGATTAATTACTAAAGAGTTATAATAATAAAAATCCTGTGATTTAAGTTTATCTCACTAAAATTTTTTTTACTTATGGTATCAGAGCCATGTTCTAATTAACATAATTTCTTCCGATCTGTAATGCTAGTTCAAATTTACACATTCTGTTTTCCGTATAAGATTTAATGGAAAACATATACTTTAAAATTCCAGTGGAAAATTATTCATGCCGTCTTTGCATCTGCCTCATATCCCAACCCTTTTCTCGAATTCTTCATGGCCAAACATGGCTATTCGTGTTCCCCGAAATTTGACGTTTGTTGCCGGCCGTATACATGAGGACTGTGTCTGGCACTATATATATAAAAAAAAGTAGAGGGAAAAAGTGGTTCTTGCAAAACTGTAGCAGGAAATATAATGGCAGAAAAAATATATTCCCGTGCGTCAATTTGTTTATTTGCCATTTTTAACAATTTTCCACTGAACCCATTTTTGCCACCCATGATATGGGCATTTTCTGTCGAACTCATCGCTGTTTGTTGCCGGCCGATTTGAACAGTTGTTGGATTTTGTGCCAAAATTTGACGCAAAAGTATTGTTGGTTGTCGATATTTGAAACTGGTCGCCGTTGGACGAAATCGGACCATTGTCCGCTGAATCAGCATCGATTGAATCCGATTAATGGCGATGGTTGGCGACGACAGTGAGAGCAACGCCGGTTATTTGTTTTCACTGGCGCTGCGGGAAGAAGATGAACAGGGGAGATGAATTTTGGGGTAAGGATGACGGCAGATGGAAAAGAAAACTGAAAATACAATAATGAAATAAAATAATATATTTAATAATAATATATATATATTTGTTTCATGTTAACGTAAAAGAAATTAATATAATATATTAATCTCTGTGTTTATTATGTTTAATATTTTTATATTATATATAAAAATAATTATTTCTTTATTTAATATCTG
>JAOVVI020004404.1:0-17673 GCA_028571085.2 Nepenthes alata | reverse complement strand
GCATGTATCTCATAATTTTCTTTACAAATACCTCATTTCCCCTTAGGAAAATGAGAGAAAAAAAGAGGGGCTCGAAAGATCACAAAATGAGAGCTCTCTAGAAACTCACAAAAATGGAGAACGATGGATGTGGCCAAGAGCATGCAACGATCAGTCTCAGAGTTAGCTCCCCCCAAAGGTGAATCATTCTTCCTTACCGATTACCAATCCTAACCGACGGCTGCGCAGGCCTCGCGTTAGCTCCAGGCTCTCATGCTGCATGGCTGGCAAAGACGACTCGTAGAGTATGGTGCAAAAAGCCCCCTTCGTCTACAGTCAGAAAAAGACTGGCTAGTGAACTTTTTTGTCACCATCAGCGCACAAAAATCTCTTCCTCCTTAGACTAGCCACCCCTCTGTGGGGGCACTCAACAATCAATCACTCCTTAATAAGTGCATCACTTATCTCTTTACCATAGCCTAGTCCCCTATCTCTCAAAACTGCCCCTAGTCGGACACATCCAGTGGAGCTTAGTTTTCAATCTCTCTAAATCGCCCTTTAATCAAGCACACTTATCATAATTCAATCATCCATCCCTTAAAATCACCACTTATCATATGGATGTGAGAGTTTAGTGAGAATGGAGATGAGTATATATTTGAAGGGTAATACTCCCTTTTGTATACTCGTTTGGCACAGTAGCTTTGTGTTTAATGCACTTGTTTGGCGAAGTGCTTTTATATTTATATACTTCTCTGGTAGAGTGTCTTTTTTGTCATTTGATCTCGTTCTTTCTTTTCTCATCTTTTATTTGGGGAAGAGACTTTATTTATAATTAGAGGCGTCATTTAAATAGTAGGCACTTAAAATTAATACGCATGCATGATGCCACTTCAAATCAATGGTGAGGGACGTTACTTGCATGTGTAATGGCTGTCCAAATTTATTAGTAAGACCTCTTGACTACTAACTATTAGATAGACTCAACAGCCCTTTATATCTGACCATTAAGTAATTTATTATAATTTTTTAATATCTGACTATTCAGATAATGTCTTTTAATTCATACATTTATACACAATTTGCTTGACGAGCTCTAAGTCATCTTTTATTGGACTATTAATATTTGAATCTCTTATCCACTTATACATTGGGTTAGTCGTGCCTAGTCGTACCCATAGGGTAAGTTTATATATTATAAATCAATAATTTAAAATCATAAATTTTTAAAATAATAATACATAAATTAAATTTGAACAATTATAAAAATACCTTTTATAAAGAACAAAAAATTCTAAAAATACCTTTATAATGCTCTTTAAAATTGAGTGCAACTTATAAAAATGAATAAATATAATGCTTTTTAAAATTTTAATTCATGTAAATCTTTTTAAATAAAAAAGAACATATTCACTTTATTCTATAATTTTAAATAAAGAAGATTGAAATTATTATCAAATCAGAGATATGAATGAAAAAAGGGGGGCTGAACCAATCGGAAAAGGTGCAGGACAGTAGGCCCCACTTTCTCTCTCTGCTCACAAAAGCTGCGTTTTTAATCGGCCATTGTCCTCGCAGTCGGTATCTTTCGCTAGAAAAATCCACCCTCCTCATCCACAAAACTCTCTCTCTGTCTCTCTCCAAGTGCATCTGGATCGGATTTGGACGTCACTGTCTCTCCATTATTGCGGAGCTCTCTCTACATTTATCTACAATGCACTTTGAATTAAGAAGAGTGAGGAAATTTATTTATATATATTTAATTTTTTTTCTTTCTCCGTTCAATTAGTAATCGATTCGTTTCTCAATCAGTTGATATTATTTAATGAGTTTTTTGATGATTCTCGTCTTGTGTTTTCTTACACTCTCTTTAGTATCAATTTTTGTTGATACGTTGGGTTCGTCGTCATCTTCAAAAAAGAATTTTTTTTTTTTATGGCGGAGGGGGGTGGAGCGGGGAGAGGGGTTGCTAAGCTATGCATGTTTGGGAAATCCTTTAGAGTTATGTTCCATGGTGATGTTTTATGTGTAATTTTGATAAACATGTGGAGGTAGCATGACTGTGTTGCAGATGCCCTCATCCTCTCTCCTGTTAAGAGTGGATTGTTTTTCCCTCTCATAGAGAAATTCACCGCATCACGAATTTATTAGAAGATAGTTTGCGCCTGGAATATCATCTGGAAAAAAACGAAGGTATAATCAAATAGTCACCTAGAATGATAACGCAAGTGCCTCAAACCGACTAGAACTCATAAGATTTGTTGTGCCTACGAAAAACTAAGGCAAAATTGATGCTATATTTGGCACGAAGGTGTAGGGAATCAAAGGTAGCTTGGCAGTGGATTACCCACCTGTTGTGAGGCCATTGACGTGGTTTTGAAGGGAGGAGTGAGATTGAATCTCATAGCGATCCCATGGTTTTTCTTTTCATAGAGAGAGATAGTGCCTGAGTAAGTGAGTTGAGTGCTGGAGTGTGTACGAGAGAGTGAGAGATCCTGTGGATTTCCCGGTGAGGGCAGAAGAGGAGTTGACATTCGATTCAAACTCACGTCAAGCTAAGCTATTTTTTGACTTAAACCCATAGGACACTTACCTCTATTTGAGAAAATGAGCTATTTTAGGGTTGTGAATTTTCAATGTTTTTAAGCATCTGACTAGGATTTTTGTCTTTCATGGGAAAATTAGTCAAGAATCTCCTGGCGTTTATGTAAATATCTGCCAAACCTGCTTAGAAAAAGAAAAGGGAAAGGAAAAAAACCTTCTATATTACCTTTGCTGTCATTTTCCTCTATATTGTGTAATGACATCTATCTTCTTGCTGGATACACAGTTCTGTTTCATCTTGCCACTATTACATGATTAAAGATCTTAATATGAGTTGCATTCTTTCGTGATGATGCTGTATAACCTGGATCAATGTGTGACCTTGATGCATTCATGATTATAGAAATAATTCTACACGTAAGGTGTGTGGATTAAGTCTTTTATTCTAATGTATGATAAGAAAACCATGCAGTATAGTATTTGAAGATCTCTGAGGGGTGTAATCCTAAAATAAAAGGATCTCTGATGGGCTAAGATGATTCACTTTTATTTGATTAAGCTCTTCGTGATGGAAATGTAGTATTTAGAAACAAAGTTTGTCTGTATCTTTGGAATTTAGGGATTCTTGAGGGCCTTTCAATGGGGTTCTAACTATAGTATAGAGTGATTCAAATGCTATGGCAATGTTATTATTGTTGTTGGGAGTTAAATGCTCCTAATCATGATCACATAAAACAAAACAGAATAGGGATACTTGATATTCCCATGTCCCATAGTATAAAAGCTTATCAAGATGATAATGGGAGTTCTTGATGTGGTGATTACATGAAACATAGGGTGAAGTGATCATCATATACTTAACAATCCAGCTGGCTGCCCCAGTGGATGCAAACCACTTGTAAGCCGACGCTGATCAAGAATCATTCATAAATGTTCAGGATGGAAGAAAATGCTGGTCGTAAGCAGAAATCCTTACAGATCGGGATTAACATCGCATCCAATTCTTCCATACCAGCCAAAAGAGAAGGAAAAGACATTGAAGAAATTGGACCGATTGATGAGAGCATGACAACTAGAGTGAAAAACTTAAGAGATGAAAGATCATATTACCAACCCTTTTGTAGTAGTTCCGGTGATATGGACAATAATACAACTGCAAGGAGTCCCATTGACCACAAATTTGCATACAAGCCTACTTGTCAAGGTTTAGGACAGAACATATTGGCTGTTCATAGAGGAGATAACTTGCAAAGAGATGCTAACCTTCAGGCTCAAAGAAACTTGAAGAGTGGTGAAAAATGTGTCACCTCTCATTTTTCTCTGGAAAGTAAAGACGTAGCTGCCTCAAGTTCTTCAGATGCTGATGTAATGAAATCAACTTCTTGTGCCGTGTCACACATCTTCAACCATGAGGACTCCTCAAATCCAGCTATTAAATTTGAAAGGCATCTTTCTGGTAGTAGTTCTACCTGCTTAGGCTGTGGGCATAATAATTATCAAAAGTATTCTACATTTTTGTTTCACCAGAAGATGGGGAATCACCTCAACCCTGCAATAAGGCAGAATGGTGGAGCTCCCAGGCATCATGATGTATTAGCAAGCAGCAATTTTCTACCATTTTCCCTTAAAAGCCAGGATCAAAAGATTCAAAACCATTTGAACACTGGATTATTTCCAAGCTTTAGGTCTCCAGATGCTACTGAATTAGAAAAGGGAAATTGTGTATTCGATCCTCTCAAAAGGATTCCATCTTCTGTCAGCAATGTGGAGACTATGAGGATGTGTACTACTGTCGACCCTATTGAGAACTCGCCTGGGGGTCCTCCGAAGTACTCTCAGACAATTCATCATTTTTTATTCACACAAAAAACTGACATTAACATGTTGAATGGGCGTCAAGATTTAAGAGAATCAACCTTGTCTACCCAACATAAAGGCTTAACAATCACTGAACATCATATGCTATCACGAGACTTTGGTTTTTGTTGTCAGCGCAGAGTGAGGATACCAACTCTGTGGAGCTGTACTGATAGAGAAGCAAAGGAGGGTACTTTTGATGCTATAACTTTAAAAGTTGGTTCAAATGGTAAGTCCTCTGTTGAAACTGACATGATGAACGAGGATGGTTTCCAGGACAAGGATGGAACTTTTAGTATGTATTTTACTTTCCTTTGTAAATTAGATTTATGGAACCATTTGTATTTCAGGCTCCTTGTTATAGTTGTATTGCAGTAGTCCATATCCTAGCTGTTCAATTTTGTGTAAGGAACTAAAGTGTTTCTGATTCATTTATTGCAGGTGTGGCTTCTTGCACCTTAAATAAGGTATGCATTTCAATGAAATTTGTTTTTTCATATATGTGGTTATGGTTATGTAGGCATGTGTTTGAAGATGTATTTACTTTAAAAAAAAAAAACTTTTTGTCTAGGCCACTTAATATACATGCAGCATCCCCTCTCCCCCTCCCCTTTTCAAGAATCTAGTAATTGAAAGAGTATGTCCGTGGACGTGTAGTAAATGATTTGTTTGATTGTCAAGCTTATAAGCAAAACATCAGATTAGCCACCGAGCACTACACCATCAACATTCTTTGAATATTCCTATTTTGATGTTGCTCTGCGAAAGCCACAATAAGGATGCTGGTGAATTGTAAGCATTGCAGGATAGAGTAGGGGACCTGAATATACCGATCATTAGTGATAATTCAGGCAGGCAAAAAGCTGAAAGCAAAATGCCAGCCATTGAGATACCCAACATAAATGAAGAACTTCCACTCCTTCGAAATGGAGCAAGCCCCAGGGATGGCATGGAACCGAGTACCTCTAGAACCAAAAGCTTCGACACAGAGCACCTGCTTTCCTTTGCTGAGCAACACCCGAAGGCTAAATTCAACTCCAGCCAGAATTCTGCTCTCGGCCCAGAGACAAGCGGCAGATGGGTTAAGCGTCTGCAGCTGAGTTCTTCTGATTCTCTTGACCATGGCACCAAGAGCACAAGCATGGGAGAAGTCCCATCCCATGACAAAATAGCAGCCTCTAGAAAGAATATGAAATGCAGCAAAATGAAATTTGAACACATAATGCTTAATTCTCGGTTAATGGCCCTAGATCAAAATATCAAACAGCTAAAAAAGGGTGGAACCTCTTCCATGGGTGGAATGGATAAAAGCCGGAGCATGGTGCTCTCCAATCCTTGGATACAGAGGTGGTGTCACAGTCGTCTGGTAACGTCCAAAAGGAATCCTGAGGCTGTTGTGATTTGCAAACCCGAAAGCTCTAAGTTGGATATGGATGACCTTGAAAAGAAGCAATTTCTGAGCATTGCTGCTATGGCCTTAATGGGGAAAGCAATGAGGGGATTTCATCCATGCGAGTTCAAAAAAAGAGGACCTGTTGTAACTTGGAATGCCAATGAGTAATCACAAGCTTCCTACAGAAGGAAGGAAAAGACTCTTTTTCTTCTTCACGATGAGATTGGTAGCAATGCCTTTCATGTGTGTCATCAGCTTCTTCTATTACCCTCTTTATCCTTGCTTTGTGGAAATCCATTGACCAGATACTTCCTTCTGAATTTTGGCCAGGCAGTCAGGTGGATGAAAGAGGCATTGTTTCTCGGCCCGGGTTTTATATGCCACACTCAAAGGCACCCTGACTAGCTGCAAGCGATCATCTTCCCACATCATCTTCTCGGCGCATGATATTTAATGTCAGGCAACCGAGGTTTTCAAGAGCTCATTTTCGGCAAAATTACTTCAAGTTTTTGCTATACAGACGATGAAGAGGACTGAGATATGAACTATGGTTCTCTGGTTAGCTCACTCTTATGGGCATGCTCCATAGCTACCCGCTGAGCCCTTCCAATGCATGAGGATCTTACTATGGCAGATGATAAGTATGAAGTATTCCGGCTTTTCCTGATATAGTTTTTGAAAAGCCGTTTTCTATGTACTATAGAATGGGTCATGTGTATAAGGCATCTTGGAACTGTGGTTCTCATTTATGTATTATGATGTTTTTATTTCATCTCTATCTTTTTTTTTTTTTGTTAGAACCCGTTTGTGGTGGTTGGTCGTTGTTTTTGATCAGCTATCAACTTTCTGCTTGTATATTTGGTTCTGAATATTATACGGTATGTTGTGTATAGCTAGATCAATTGCAAGAATTCCTGCAGGCAGTTTGGTTGGATGATATTGGGTGAGAATTTTGATTTACGAGAATATTTATTTGGCAAAAATTCTTAGTATCTTGTTTGGAAAATATCCTTTCTCCCATCAAATTTTACCCTTTATCCCAACAGTTTATTTATTTATTTGTTTTTTTTTCTGAAGTTTGATTTATATTTATCAAATTCACACGATTTAAAACTTTTATCAAAAGGTAAAAAAAAAAGATTACAATTACTGGAATTTTATCGAAAGGTAAAACTTAGAACTTTTATCTGTCTCTTCACGACAAGGTCGAGCTATTGGGATTTTTTTTTTTTTAATTCTTTTGGTGATAAGTGAATAAATCTTGTTGCTCGGCCAATATATATATATGGTGATTACAATCATTAGCTTGATATATTCCTAGGTTGGAGTCTTTGCAAGCCAAACAGGCTTCTAAAACAAAAATGATGTTAAAAGATAACTTTTAACCATAATTTGATTATCTTTAATAATATAATATATTCTCTATTTATATATATTAACAGGCTTATATAATATAAATAAATAATTTAATATCTCATCGTAGCCATAGTATTAAAATTATGATTCTTTTTTTTTTTTTGGTTTTGCCAAGGAATCACCTGTCAAATATACTGCATAAAATATTTAATAAATGGGATTAAATATTAAAATTTATGTTACTTTCTAAGAATTGCACACCTATTGCATATGTTATTTTTTTATTCTAGCATTGATAGGGACTTTTATTCTATGTTTGCGGGAGGATTTGCTAGATACAAAGGCTTCTCTTGTGGTCTAGGTAATGGATGTATGTGTACAATTTGGGCAAGTATTAGTTTCTCATGAATGCATATACTCAGTTGGATAAAATATCAATGCCTGATACACATGAAAAGTGCATAAATGCCAGTACAATTTTACCTTTTAAATTCAAACTCCAGAAGCCAGTATAACTGCAATGTGATTATAGGGCAAAGATTCCAGCTTTTTCAAATACAAATGGAGGTTCCAGCTTACAGAGAAAAGAAAAGTAAAAAGAAGAATGAGAAATTTGGACGACTAATTGAAATCCAACTCATATTTTGTCATTTGCTAACACTGAATATGTTACTCTAACATCTGTTGTAAATATATTACCAAATACCTTTCATCTTCATCATTTTCCCTTATTCAATTGTTAGGATTAGTACACTTATACCATTAATAACCAAGATATATGAAATTTATAATAACCAATTCTTCACATATATTATTATTAAAGAATTGGCTCAAAAGGACTTATTTACAACCAAGAGTCATTATAGTAAAAATATTTTCTACCATAAAAATCCCATAATTTTTCTCAGTTATAAAATTATTTGTAAAATTTGAATACTTAATTGATTGTATTTATTGTCCATTATAGTTCAAACTGAAAAAATATGGCTGACTGTATCATAGGATCCTGGATAACATCAATAACAATACATATAAAACAGTGCCTCAAAGTATAAGCTTGTCACATCAAAATTATCCAAATGTAGAAATTCATTGCACAACAGAATCCACATTAATAACATCAGCAACTAGTTAAGTTGTGTGTGTGATATCCAAAGCATGAGCACGTCCATCTATCGTATGGGGTGAACTTGTAGTTAAGAAAAAATGGTCGCCATTTTGCCACAGAAGGCAAAAACACAGCTGAGAACGTACCGCATGGAGACTAGCTGACGAGAAAAGAAATCAAGTCTAGACAGCCATTTCCATTTCAATTTTCTGGTGCGGGTCATAGCCTATTAGTTTGAAATCTGCTGCTACAAAAGAATCTATATTCTTCTTCTCAGGATTGATCTTCAAAATCTGCTTAAATACATAAGAGGCCCCAAATTTTTTTTTAAAAAAAAACAGAGATTAAATGGTGACAATAAGATCAATCACACTCCTATTTATGGCAGCAACAAAGTAACATAGAAATAGCATACCCATATGAGGATACTTACTGGAAAAGGCTTGGGCAGTTTCTGTAATTGCTTCTGCAAAGGCACCACATGCGTGCGATACACATGAGCATCACCGATGACATGAATGAACTCCCCTGGAACAAGATCTGTGCAAAATTGGAGTGAGTGAATACAAATTCTAACAAAAATGTGTAAAAAGATAACTATAAGCAATTTGAACAATGAGTCACATCCAGTTTAGAGTTTTCCTCGCCATAAGCAAAATCAACTCAAAAAGGTTCCTATATGATAGTTATCTGTCCACTTTTGCCTCTTTTGCTAAGAAATCAATGGCAGTCGATCAACTTGCTACAAGTCCATATTTTGAATTTTTGTAGCAGCCAGCAACTAGTTTCTGTGAATGCATACCACAAACATGAGCAATCATGCATGTCAAGAGAGCATAAGATGCTATGTTAAATGGCACTCCGAGACCCATGTCAGCCGATCGCTGGTACATCTGACAAGATAACTCCCCATTGGCCACATAAAACTGCAATATGGAAAAGTTTAAATGTCTTCTCAGATTTAGAATGAAGAAAACAATATAAATTGCAGCATAATAATAAAACTTTGAGTCTCATCAAGTGAGGTCAACTACTAATACTAACCTGTGAAAACGTGTGGCAAGGTGGAAGTGCCATTAATTTCAGATCAGAAGGATTCCAAGAGGAAAGAATGATCCGACGGTCATCTGGATTACTCTTGATCTGGTGGATAACATCTGACAACTGATCAATTCCTCGGCCATTGTAGTCGGCATGCATGTCTGTGTATCTGTTGAAATAGAAACAATAGTGAGGTCCACAGCTAACTTCTATCATATAAATATAGCAGCTAAGCTCCCCAAAAGTTTAATCAACCTTGCACCAAAGTGTCTCCATTGGAAACCATATACAGGCCCCAAGTCACCCTCTTCCCTGCCTGCCAAACCAATGCTGCAATATAGTTGAAATATAAGTGTCAAAAGCATGGATGAAATTATCAGTGTCAATATCGGTCGCAGCCATACAAATATCGAATATATAGTACAAACTATATCGGTATCAAATATATCAAAAAAAAAAAAAAGTTCCTAAAATTACAAGCGGACAAGACGACACTAGCAAATTTATCGCCGACAAAATAACATATCGAAATATTATCAAGCAATTGAATAATATCAGTATCAGGATGGGGGGCTGATACCTATGGTATTAGACAATGTTTGCACCAATGGTTAAAAGCATCAATTGCAGGATTTATCAGCATAAAAGGAGAGATTGAAAGTCATAGGATTACCTATCAAGATAGCTTCTGGATGCGTTTCCATCCCATATGTGTATGCCTTTCTCCTGAAGAACCTAAAAGCATGCAACACTTTCACATTCAAAATTCCATACAATTGCCAAAGCATTTTATTGCACATGTTGAATCATATTTGCGCCTAACCTATTATATTTTTAGGTCATTCCCTTATGAATTTCACATCTATTAACAAATCATCAAGTAACACACTTGAACAAAGAAGTCAACCAAGGATTGGTCGAGGGTTAGCCGAGCAAAGTTCACTAGAGTTTCATGCGAGGGACAACCAAGGGTTAGCTGAGTGACACGGTTCACTGGAGGCTCGTGTAAAGTTTATGCAAAAATTGACCAAGCGAAAACCAATCTCAACAAATTGAAAACATTAACGCATGATAGATGCTAGATAAACAGCCATGCACCAATTCTAGTGGAAACAGCATTTGAAGGGCACACATGTGTGGATCGTCTAATGAGATCACTTCTAATATGCATGAGGGCTGCATGAGCGCTAACATTTAATATGAAAGCTCTTAAGCATTTTGCAAGGGTTAACATATACGGAATTTTTTAATCTTTCAAGCGCCGACATAAAGAGAGAAAGAAGAGGAAGAGAGAGAAAGGAAGAAGATGAAGTTTACTCATCCATTTGGATTTTAAATCGTATTCCATTATCTGACAATTTTAGATGTATTATTCTTATTGTTATAAAAAATATTTTACATATTATTTTTTTTATTCACTATTATATTCTCTATTATTCGAGTTAATTATTATATTGTGTTTTGTCCTTATATTGTTAGATCTTTTTGTAACCAAACTTACCGTATAGTGGATATTTTCTAACTTACCTAAAATATCATGCCTCATTGTTTGTGGTTAGTGTTTTGCATTATACATTATCAAATCATCCCCATAGATTTAAACAAAGGATTTGAAAACAATCCTTACAGAGATTAGTTACCGGCTGTATGAGCAAAGTTCTAATATCCAGATCTCAACACAACCAACCATCCAGCACTCAACACATAAAAATTTAATAGAATCATAAATCGTCGACAAAATAAAATTTGGGATGAATACTAAAAATATTATCAACTTATTAGATTTTCCCAATTCTATTATTAACTTCTATTTTTTAGTATCAATTTGATGCAAATATAAATAAATAAAATTAATCACATTCAAGTTGTTTGTCAAGGTACATGGGATCCAAAAACTTTAAAATGTAAGAAGAATTACAATGAATGTCAATTTGAGTTTTCTTACCTGATGATTTAACCATAAAATTTTACATAAAATAAAATAGATGCCAAAATAAAACTTAATCATTGAATTAGAAAAGATAAAATTTGATAATAAAATTGGAAAAAATAAAAGTGGAGAATAGAATTGGAAAAAATAAAAGTTGAACATATAATTGAAAAGAAAACAAAAGCTAAAGATAGAATTGAAAAGGGTAAAAAAATTGAGAATATTTTTTGATAAATTTTCCCATAAGATTTTCAAGGCAGGAAAAAGCTAAATCCAATGCAATAACTGGGGGGAAAATGAAGGATATGATCAACAGGTCAAGAGCAAGTACAATTACCTTAGCATTGGTGGAACCACTGATGAACCACAAAAGTTCCTCAACAACACCACGCCAAAACACTCTCTACAATTTGAAATGATAATGATATATGTCAGCCCAACCCACATAAGAATCAATGAAACATGCTACTCAGAATTAGGATTTAGCTATTTGAGATGCCTTCACAGAGAAAATCTCAATCACAAATTTTATTTATTTTTTTCACAAAATTACAGCAGTTTCAACCCCTGACAGAGGGTTCAGAAAGAAATTAGCACATAGAAATTACTTGCCTTGGTTGTAAGAAGTGGAAAACTTTTTCGTAAATTGAACCTCATCTGTCAAAAGGATAAAAAGGAACAACTGCACCATCAGCGATTAACATGAACAAAGAAGTTACACCTGCTAAGAAATTACGGATTGAGGTCTCTAAATCATCATATTCTTTGCTTTACCTGACAACCAAATTTCGAAAGAGTGCCAGTTCCAGTTCTATCATCCTTTACATAGCCAGTTGAGAGAATATCCCGAACCAGTTGCAAATACATATACTCCTCATGTCTCTCCAATATCATCTGAGAGAGGAAGGAGAAATCTTGTATCTGAAACTTACTAGACTTACATTCGAACATCGATCCATTGTTCTGACCACCATGGTAAGCGGTTGTCCTCACACGAACATATGTGACGAAAGCAAACCGTATATTGTTTTCCACAATAGGAAGGGCAGAGTACCAAGGCTGAAATAACGAAGTATCTATGGCAGGGATAAAAGTATCGCATTCAACCCTTGTCTGGATTTCAGTAATGTGAATTGCTTCACATGAAGGAGCGTTGAGAGCCTCCCTGTTCCGTTTTAATCAATCATTAGGTGAAATGCAACACAGCAAATGGAATGCACGCAGAGCACAGAGATACGAAGGAAAATTTCCCGAGTTAATCAATGATAGATAAAAAAAAAATACCCACCTCAATATTTGGCCACCACCAATAACGTAAACTTTCTCAATGGAAACACTGTATGGCAATGCTGCCAATAATTCTAAACCAGAGACCAGGCTTCCACAAGTTATAACATCATCTTCATTTCCAATTTCGGAACTTCTGGGACTAGTCAGAATAACGTTAAGGCGACCGGGCAAAGGCCTATACTTGAGAGGAATGCTTTCCCATGTTTTTCTCCCCATTATAACAGCATTCTTCTTCCCAGGATCGGACGTCGTCGTAGTGATATCCTTGAAGAATTTGAGGTCGGAAGGCAATCTCCACAGCAATTTGCCATCCTTACCGATTCCCATTTCTCGAGTAGCCGCTACAACTACCTGGTAAGTCCGGTGCCCACCAGTACTTGTTTTGGTAGTAGTCCCACTTGAAAGGTTCTCGACGTTGTTAGTTGGCATGTTTACACTCGGAGCTCCAGATAAACGCACAAAACTGTGATTGAGTTGCCTCCTTTGGCGGAGGCGCCTCGGAACCTGGAAATTTCGATATTGGAATTTTGAACTTTGACCCAAAAATTCAGCGATTTATCTAACTGAGAACATAACTCACAACTATTAGTCCCAAAACATTAGACTTCGCTGGCAATCGAGAATAAAACCAAAATAGAAAACTTACCGATCCTAAGCTGCTGGAGAAAATTTCCCTAATATTCAAAATCAAACCAATTTTTTCGATCGTTTTCGAATAAGAATAAGACGAAATATGGGCGCCCATTGATACCGCCTCCCGAAAACAAAGAGATTTAAATTTCGCTCCAAATTGAGAGCGCTCACCAGTCTGAGATCAGCATATACAGTAGGGTTAGAGTTTTGGTCATCTGACGCAAACAGCCCTGCTGTCTCGAAAGAATGTGCTGCCTGTTGAGATGAACAGAAAAATCGCAATATTTGATCCTAAATCAAATAAAATTATGGATATAATAAATTAAAATTTATATCATAATTAAATATAACTTAATGAGTAATTATTTTTTAATTATATTTTATAATAAGTAGTTATATTTCTTAGTACGTTAAGATTTATTGTCACCAAAATTATTAAATATTTTTATTTATTATTTGTATTAGCTGGGTTTTAAATAAATCTTCATGATACTAGCAAAAATTATAATTGTGTTAAAAAAATTACAAAAGTTCAATCAAATAAAATTTATTTTCATAAATAATATATTTTATCATTTTAATATTCATTTTCAATCGATAATTATAATTTTTTCAATGTCACGGCGCAAGTCCAGTTTTTGTAAAAGGAAAAATTAAAATATGTAATTAAAATAAAATTAAAAATATTTAAATCCATTTAAATTTAAAAAAAAATACCAAAATTTACTTGCTGCACGCTCCTCTTTGACAGAACGAAAGAGCAGGCTACGGCTCTCTGCTTGCAATTTTTTAAGTATTTTTTTTAGATCGAAAAAACCCAATCTTTTATAAAAATAAATATACTCATTTCTTATATTTTAGTTACTTATTTTTAAATAAATAATTATTATTTTATTTTATTTCTTTAATAAATAGAGTACTCCTGAATCCATCTCTCTCTCTCCTGTACAACTTTCCCAAGCGCAGGGCCCCTTGTCTTCATAAATTTATTATGCTAATCAATTGGACTAGTATAACTAATAATATACCTAACAAGTAGGTTGGGCAAAGTTGTCACGGTGCCTATTTTAGATAACAATTTGTCACAATTAATTTAAATTAGGCAGCATTTGATTTGATTATTTGTGCTAAACATTATAATTGTGGTTTTTTATGACAAAAATTGGATAAATTTAGAACAATAGATTTTTATTTTAAAATTGATGCGTATTAGGTATCTAAATTTGTAACGGATCTCAATCACGCATTCCTTGAAAGAGATCTCCACTGCATCTTTCACAATTCAGATCCTACACAACACAACTAAAACTAAATCGGAGCTTGTTCCCAAAAGGCACTCCAACACTCAAGTCAGTTCTAGTCTAAAAATAGAGAATATAAGGAGAAAATGTGAGTGAATTTTTTAGTCCAGTGTTTAGTTCAATTTTTTGTCCAAGTAATAGTCCAAGTGGGATTTTACCCCTAAGAGGTATGGTTCCGTTATTCTGGCCTGTCTTTCATCTTTGGTGTTCTTGGTTAATTAGTTTCCTCATGACTTGTGACATCATGCTGGGTAGAGTCCAACTGAAGCAGCTAAAGCCTTTAAAGTTAAGCTGAAGAAGTTAAGATCTACGGACGTGGAATAGTGCGCACGATGCACACAATCCAACACTTCTCTAAACGAGATTTTGTTAGGCCTATGTTCATGGGCCTCAATGTTATTCCAACCCATTTCGCATCATGGCTTGAACGGTGTTTCATCAGGTAGGCTCATTTGTAACTGTAACCATTACTAGAACCATACTAGACGTTGTTAACTTTAAACCTCTAGTACGATCATTAATGGTGCTCTCATTTCCCATTTGCTCTCTATTGTTATCTTGGCGAAATCACCTTATAGCTGATTTTTTTGAAGTCAATTACACACGAAACTGAGCGGGAGTGATCAAACTCCAAGAATGGATTAAGTTTGGAGTGAGAGGAGAACGCTCGAGTGAACAATGTCTCCGGAGAGACAAGGTCACCGGAGTGAATAAAGTCTCCAGAGAGACAATGTCCCGGAGTGAGCAAAGTCTTCGGAGAGACATGGTCTTCGAAGTGGATGAAGATATCTGGAGTGAAGAAAACTTCTGAAGTGAACAAAGTCTCCAGAGAGACAAGGCCTCCGGAGTGAACAAAGTCTTTAGAGAGATATGGTCTCCAGAGTTGATGAAAATTTTCGGAGTGAACAAAACTTCAAGAGAAACATGGTCTCCGAAGTAAACAAAGTCTCCGGAGTAGACGAGGATCTCCGGAGTTAACAAAACTTTCAGAGTAAACAAAATCTCCTGAGAGACAGTCTCCGGAGTGAATAAAGTCTTTGAAGAGACATGGTCTCCGGAATGGATAAAGATCTCCAGAGTTAACAAAACTTCCGAAGTGAACAAAGTCTACGAAGAGACATGGTATTCGAAGTGGATGAAGATCTCCGAAGTGAAAAAGAAAAAAACATTCAGAGTGAACAAAGTCTCTGAAGAGACATGGTCACCAGAGTGGATGGAGATCTCCGAAGAGATGAGGTTTTCGGAGAGATAGCCTCCAGAGTGACAAAGTCTCAGAAGATACATGGTCTCCAGAGTGGTTCTATTAGCAATAAGCAATCGGTTTGCTTTTCAAGATTTACCTTGGGTGCTACCAGCCACATCATTAATGAAGACGATTTTTTAAGTGACACATGGATTTGCAACCATGTCATTTATTGAAACCATGCGTCCTTTCAATTCAAAAGTGGCACCTTTTAAAACCCAAAAAATCTGCTATAAATCCAACACTATTTTGGGTCATTTCTACCTTCGTCCTCAAACTTCAAACTCTAACTCTCTCTCAAACCTTGGCGATTGCACCTCTCTAATGAGTATTGCTCCATGGCTATTCACGTTGCTGATATTCGATCAGTGCTCATCGGAAATGATGTCAAGAGGCTATATTTCCAGTTTGGAATTCCTAGGGATATCCTGTATGTGGTGCCTAATGAAGATGACAGAGTTTGCGCTCCGCCTAACAACTTCATCACCATCTACGACATCCACCTTAGGGGTGGCCTTTGCATTCCTATCACACACAAGCTGCTTCAGATGTTCAAGGATTTTGGTGTTCCCATTGCCAGATTCCATGTGAATGATGTTAGGTATCTTTACAACCTTTGCATATTTTTTTGTCTTCGTGGGTTAGAGCTCAATTTCACCGTTGTCAAGGTTACTTTTCGATTTGTCAAAAGCGGTGATTGGATCTCAATGTTTCCAAGGGAGACAAACCTTTCCGAACTAATCCACAAGTTCGTAAAAGATTGAAAAAATAGAATTTTCTTTTTAAAGTTATATGTGCGTTTTCTCGGTGGTTGGGGAAGAGTCGTTGACTCACTCACCGGTAGGGTTACTTCTCAATATAAGAAGTCTGCTAAATTGTTCATTGAAATTCTCCTGGAGAAGGTAGATTTTTTCACCGATAAGAATAAGGACTGCCTTCTCTCACCAGAGCTGCTAGTCGTTACTGAGTGGATGACTGGTATAGAAGATACAATGGTTGTCAGCGTGTCACCACGTAAAACATGTTATAGAAAAACAAGTGCCATTAAGGCCAAAGCAGCTTCATCACGGCGGCAATTTTTCACTTCTTAATCTGTTGAGGCAAACCCTCCTAGGCCTGGGCCAGAGCCAGAAGTTTCACAACCCGAGACCCCAGCTTCAAACCGTCCTTTTTGAACGGGTTTGGAGCTAGAGTTTGAAACGGATTCAGGACCCAAATTCGTTATTGGTGAGGATCCTTCAGTAACTTCTATAGAGCCCCCAAGCATTCATGAGATCATAGGCCAATCAGTTGATGCAGGGCAATCTGGCGTGGGTGGCCCTCAGATTGGGGCTTTGAATAAACAAGCTGGGCCATCTGCCTATTCGGCTGCTGCAGAGGAAGTCGCTGGAGTGGTTGGTGGAGAGAAGACTATTAATCAAGAGTCTCCGGCGTTTAATTCAGCTGCTACCTCATCTCAACCAGAGGCCGGCGATCAACCACCTATGTGGCCATTCACTCTAGGCTCAATGGCTTCAACGCCTCGCCCTAGCCTCGTTGGGAGACGACCTAAATCTACATTGGCAACTAGGTTAAGAGTTTCTTTGACTGAGACGGCTCTCAAAGTATCATTTCTCACTGTAAGTATTTAGTTAATCCCTTCCATTGAGTTGAATAAACATTGATACCATGGTCTTACATACTTTGTGTGCCCACAAGATGATAGAATGATCAATCCTCTAAAGATTGGCCTTCACCAAAGGAAGCTTTGGATTTGCCAATTACAAGATGAAATTAATCATATGCAATAAGCCCAAGTTGATCCAAACACTCTGCAACAATCCCAAGACCATATTTTCAATCTTCAAGTTGACTTGTAGAGCGCCAGGGACGCTCTTGAGCAGGCCAACCAACAAAACAAAGAGCCTTGAAGAGAAAATGCACGCTTGCGTTATGAGCTTAGGGCTTGTCTTAGGGCAGAGGAGTTGGGACACGTGCTGAATGCCCAATTTTGGGACG
>JAOVVI020004403.1:0-17674 GCA_028571085.2 Nepenthes alata | reverse complement strand
CAATGGGTCGGATTGGTATTATTTTAGACGTTTCTCAACAAGGCTGGTATTTTCATTTATGCAGCTCGGTGCTTTAACAGTTCAACAGTTGTTGAATGCTAGTTGCACTTACTATTTGTGGGCCCCATATTTCAATGGGTCGGATTGGTATTATTTTAGACGTTTCTCAACAAGGCTGGTATTTTCATTTATGCAGCTCGGTGCTTTAACAGTTCAACAGTTGTTGAATGCTAGTTGCACTTACTATTTGTGGGCCCCATATTTCAATGGGTCGGATTGGTATTATTTTAGACGTTTCTCAACAAGGCTGGTATTTTCATTTATGCAGCTCGGTGCTTTAAAAGTTCAACAGTTGTTGAATGCTAGTTGCTTTGCCTATCTAGTTTCTGTCCTTGCATATACCAGAGTTTTGGTTTGGATTTTTTTTGGCATTACTTGTGCCGTTGCACATACCAAAGTGGTTGCATTAGCCTAACAGTCTAGGGTAAAATTTTGATTGATTTATATGATATAGGTTGCCCCGAGTGGTCTGACTTGAGACATTGCTGCTGATTATTAGTGTTGTTGTCTGTTCTCTTTGGGTCCTTCAGCTCTTGCCGTTTTTTTATACGGATAGAATTTCTGTAGATTGCGATGAGGGAAAACTACCAAAGCTAAGTAGTTAGATAGACTCCTTTCCTGCAGTAGTAGGTCGTGGCTAAAAACCTTTTTTTCATTTAGGACTAAAATGAGTTAAGTCATTCCAAATTTTTTCTTAATTTGTTTACAAGCTAAAAGACCTATTTGGTTAGGCTGTTGAAAATTCATTATTATTGTTTGCTGTTAATGATACAAAAAAGTGTGTTGGTGGAGTGTTTCTAGATGTTAAGTGACTAATGAGGACATTTCTTATATTATCTGATGTATTCAATTGTTTTTCCTTTTCCTTTTTTAAAAAGGCACAAAATAAGAACCTGTAAAACTAAATAAATATACTAACATATTTTTTATGTTCTAAAAGAGAAACGGAATTAGATTAAAATGCAACTCCTAAATTCAACACGTAAGTGTATCCTGTTCATTTCACAAATGCCAACAGCAAAAGCTTACAAAAAGGAAAAAAAGGCAGCCAAAAAGGCCTCAAATTTGCAATTAAATACTGCTTATTGAACTTTTAGAATCAGGCTTCTATGGCCCTCTGAATGATGTTAATTTCAGGTTTGGTTACATTGCTTTATCACCAAAATAACTTATCTTTGTCGTATGACTACACATGAACTCATTATCGTCACATCGTCTGTCTTGATCAATTTATTTTTTCCAGATTTGGAGTATGGGAAGCCGCAAAATGGGCTGCACGTGTCCGCGAACAAACTATGTACGACCCGAAGCGTCCCATACTGCTTAATCTGACCACAGATATAGTGGAAGAGAATAGGTACATGCAGTCCAAGGAGTTGGCACTGGAAACAGCGTTTCTTTTGAAGATGATGGAGTCCTAGTTTTGTATTTGCTGTTTCTGGGCCCAAATCACTGAAATCAGTTCTGCTCATTTGAAGAAGAGACATGTCTGAGGATATTCTTTAGACATTTTTAGATGACGACGCAGTGTCCATCCATCTATTTCTTCTCATGTGGGTCAGTTTGTGTGGATGGATATATGTCATTGACGGTATTTCAATTCTTGCACGACCCTTTTGAAGAATATGAGATTCATTTCCGAGACAGGTTCTTATTATCATGAAGCGAAACACGGACTACTGATTTGTTCGAGCATCTAAAGAAGAAAGGTGTTTTGGTCGATTGATGCGGATCAAGGGTTCCAGTGTCATCACTTCTAATGGAACGGCGAGAAGTGCCGGCAACCGGTTTTTATCTTCGGTGTCTTCAGTTCTTTATTAATGGACTGAATTTCTGATCTTACTTGTCAATATTATTGCTGACTTTGACAATCATGTATAAGTTTGAGAAATATTAAATCTACTATAAGTTTATTGTAGTTCTACTTAGTGATAGCTGTTTATTTGTCTTTTTATCTATATTATTTTATTTTTTTGATTGGGTCCACATAATGGGTAATATATTATCATTTTCAGCAATAATTATATTGAATTTTTAGTATGTTATTTAATTATATTTATCGGTTTCACTGTCTTTGTCTGGATAATGATAATGTATTGCTTATCGAGGATTTATTGATATGTTTGAAGAGCCCGGGCAGCCATTGCAGGGTTTCTAGATTGGTAGGGATTTTCTCTCTCTAGAAGATAAAAATATTTGTTTATTTGTTTATTTTAATCATTTATTTTAAATTAATAATTATAATTTAATTATTTTAAAATAATTCATTTTAATTAAATTTTTAAAATTTTTAAATAATTAAGTTATAGTTATTTATTTAAAAATAGATAATAAAAATATAAATAATTTTTGATATTTCATTGGACCTTTTTTATAGTATTGTTATTGCAGTAAAATTTAATCACTTGGATTTTATAAGAAAAAAATAGAAAATGTTGCAGAAAATATAAGTAAAAATATCCATTTGTTTCGTACGGTTATATATATATATATATATTGCCTCAGCAAAACACTTTTATTAAATATTTATTTTTTAATGTAATTTGTTTTTTCAGTTTCCAAATAAAAGGAAAGAATTAGACAGAGCGTGACGGAATGTGATTTAATAACACTAGCATAAATTGTTGATCTTTTTGCAAAGAAACGTAAAATGATAAGTTTATTAGTTATATATATATATTAAAAAATAATATTCTTATATTAAATTATATATTTATTTGTACCAAAATTATTAAAAATAATTATCAATTTTATCTTATTTTTATATAAATAAATATATAAATAATATAATAATGATCAATTTTTATATTTTTTTTCTCTTTATACTAAAAATAATAATTTTAATATTTATATATATAATTACATAAATAATATTGTTGCGTTCTCGGATCCTTATTCTGATGAGGACGAGGATCCGACAGTAATCCCAAATAATGATCGCGTAAAGCAAAGAGATAGAGTACGCAGACTGATACACATAGAATTTTTACGTGGAAAACCTTCTATTGAATGAGAATGAAAAATCATGAAATTTCTGTCCGAGAACCATTTCACTATCTTGTATTTGGTTACAGGATGCGTTTTAGTATAGGAAGCTGAAGAATAAGTGTATGAAGATTCTAGACAATCACTCTTACAACACAAGCCCTTCATTTCTCTCTCTATTCTCTCTCTATTACAGGTTACAATAGTAAATGTTTGATCCTCTGTTTGGTAAATAGTTAAGGTATTTATAGTGGTTGAACTTCCCGTTGAATGGTGCCCACGTGAGGTTGACTATGTATAAGATCCTGCCACCAACTTTGTAAACTCCTTTTGCTGTGTCAGGAGGATTGTGTGTATACTCATTTGGTGTGACGTTTTCTTTGTAAATCCGTGTGCTCTGCTGGCCATTATTCTTTTTGTAGTCTGACACGATCAGCCACCAAATCTTTGCCACGCCGTTTTTTCAAGCTGGGTAACGTCCAAGGCCTATCTTGAATCCATGAGCCATAATGGACTTTGAGCCCAATGTGTCTCGCGGGCCAATTCAGTCACTTGGACCTCGTTGGCCGCCATAACATTTGGGCCCAACTCTAGAGAAACAGATATTTGATGCGGGCCTTGGGTATCAGTACCCATCATTAGCTCCCCATACCAAAGGTTCGATAACTTCAATCCTTGGCATGTCTTTTGTACTCGAAAATGCTCCAAGTATTAATTCGAGGGATTCTTTGTTGATATCTGCCCTCATCCTTGTAATATCCCGGACCTCATTGGATATATTTTAATATTTAATGAGAATTTGGATAAATTGGACGTTTTAAATATTTATTGAATATCTTAAAATTTTAAAGAAATATTAAAAATTTTACGGTTGGTGCTCGTTGTATATTCAGGAATATCGGATGGAGATATATAAATATATTATATTATATTACATAAAAAAAGAAAAAGGTTTGAGGATAAGGATGGGATAGGATGAATTGGGATAATATACATTAATAATAATAATAATAATAATAGTTTTTTTATAAGGGGGTGTTTGGGGGCTCGGGAATTGAAGAAACAGATGAGAGAGAGAGGGTTTTGCTCCTATCGACCATCGTTGACTACTAATGCTATCTCCTCATGAAGGAAGTTGTCGCGTGTGTTGCGCAAACAATCTAAAATTTTGACTGCGAACGGGCCACTTGGATGACCAAGGTTTAGATATGACCGCTTCTGAGCCGCCTAGATGACCATGGTTTAAATTCGATCAGTTATGGGCCACTCGGATGATCGAGATTTAAATACGGCCGCTCATGGGCCGCCTAAATGACCAGGGTTTAAATACGATCGCTCTTAAGCCGCCTGGATGACCAGGGTTTAAATATGACCGCTCATGGGCCGCCTTGATAATCAGGGTTTAGTAACGAGTGGGTGAAAATTTGCCCGATTTAGAGGCAGTTTAGGTCGTCTAGCCCTGTAATAAGAAAAACATACAAACACGCAATATATACAAAAAAGAAAAAAACCAAACACAATATATAAAGGGGAATACTTATTTTATTAATTGACAGTTGAGTACAAGTACTTATATACAACCATGGGACTTATCTACCTGGGCCCTTATTGGAAGTAGCGTTTGAGGTGGATTGTATTCCACGTCCGCAAAATAAACTTTTCATTCTAGTTTCGGTGCTTATATGCTCCGTTTTGCAGGACGACGGAGACTAGAAAGGGCTCTTCCCAATTTGGGGAAAGCTTTTTCCGGTTGACGACTTTGCCTGTAGTCTCGATACTTCGCAAGACCAAGTCTCCAACGTTGAATTGCTGCACTTTTACCTTCTTATTATAATAGTGGGCGATTTGCTGTTGGGAGGTTGCAGTTCGCATCTTGACGGTGTCGCGGGCTTCTTCTAACAAGTCTAGATGTTTCCGAATTTGCTAGGAGTTACCATACGGGTTGAAAGATTTGATTCTAAAATTTGGAAGCCCAATCTCAACCGGGATTTTCGATTTAGTCCCATAGTAGAGACTGATGGGTGTCTCGCGAGTCAACTCCTTTGAAATCGTCCGGTAAGACCAGAAGACAGAGGGAAGTTCATCCACCCAGGAGCCCCCTGCGTCCTCCAGCTTGGTCTTAAGACCGTAGAGTAGCGTGCGGTTCGTGACCTCCACTTGTCCAATAGCTTGAGGGTATGCCACCGAAGTGTGGACCAGCTAATACCCAGACTGATGCAATACTTGGTGAAGCGTATTTCAGAAAATTAGATTCTATTGTTAGTCACTATGACATTTGGAATGCCAAACCTACTGATGATACTCCGGCGATCAAATTCAAGAGCGTTGTGCTCTATGATTTTGGCCAGCGGGATGGCCTCGACTCAGTTGGTGAAGTAGTCGATGCCTGTAATGATAAACTTCTTTTTCCATATTGTAATGGAAAACGAGCCGAGAATGTCAAGCCCTCATTGTGCGAAGGGCCAAGGAGCTTGGAGGAATTTCAGCTCGACAGACGGCTGGTGGTGAAGGTTGACGTGAAGCTCGCAGTTATCACACTTTTTTACGAACTCAAGCTCATCCTTCTTCATTGATGACCAATAGTAACCCTATCGCATGATCTTGAATGCCAAGTTCTTGCCACTGATGTGCAACACGTAAATCCCAAGGTGGACTTCACCCAACGCGTAGTCGGCCTCCTCACGGGTTAGGCACCAGAGGTATGGAGTCGAGTAACCACGACGATACAGCTGTCCGTCGGCTATAGTGTACCAGCCGGCCATCTTCTTGATCCTCTTGGTATCATCTGCCTCTTCTGGTAGTGCTCCGTCTATCAAATATCTTTGATAGGATGCCATCCAATTTTCTGTCTCGGAGATCTGCATCACTTACTGTTCCTCTATGCTGGGAGTATTCACGACCTCCCACACTTCCTTTGAGTACTGCTCTGGGTTTTTGACTGCTGCTGCTCTGGCCAGTTGGTCAGCCTTTCAGTTTTCAGTTCTGGGAACGTAGACCAAAGTCAGCCTGTCAAAACTCCAGGCGGTCTCTCTTACATTGGTCAAGTACTTGGCCAAGTGTGGGTTGCTCGCCTCAAAACTCCCGTTAACTTGGTTGACGACTAGCTCATAGTTACTGTAGACAGTCAGCCGCTTGGCAAAGCACTCTTTGGCTAGTTTTAACCCCGTTAACAGGGTTTCGTATTCGGCAACATTATTGATGGCCGAAAAGCCGAGTCAAGGGAGTACTTCTTTGAGGACCACCCCGGCATTGCTACTTGAGTCTATAGATGATCCGTCTATGTGGAGGACCTATTCTGCCACTCCCTCATGCTGTTCTGTATCCTCAGGGGACTGTTCTTCAAGAATTGGGGTCGTGGTTTCAACAATGAAGTCAGCCAAAGCCCACCCTTTTATGGTCGGCTTGTGCTGGAATTTGATGTCAAACTCTCTCAATTCGATAGCCCACTTCACCAGTCGCCTAGAAACGTCAGGTTTCTAAAGAATCCTTGTGAGGTCCCACATCGGATGGGAATGGGAACGAAGCATGTCTATAAGGGCGTGGATACCTCTCCCTTGTGGATGCGTTTTGGGGACGGTGGAGGCCGTCTGCACCTGTGTGGCAAAGCGGACAATATTTACAAGCGAGTGCCTGGGGACATTACAATGCTCTTCAGAGGCTGGTCGATAAGAATAATCACGCGGTGCACCTGGAAGTAGGGCGTTAATTTTTGGGCGGAGAAAACAAGCGCTAAAGCTAACTTCTCCACATGCAGGTAGCGCGTCTTTAGGTCGGTTAACATCTTGCTCACGTAGTAGACTGACTGCTGAGTGTCAAAGTGGTGGCGTACAAGGACGGAGTTGAGAGCCACCTTTGACACTGTTAGGTAAAGGTATAATTCATCTCCGTCCTTGGACAATATTAGTAATGGCGGGCTAGCCAGATACTGCTTCAACTCATTGAAGGTTGTCTCGTACTCTGCCGTCCATTGGAAGCCATTCGATTTCATCCCCCTCAGAATCTTAAAGAACAGCCGGTACTTGTCACCAGACAGCTAAAAAGCGGGACAAAGCTGCTAGTCATCCGGTTAGTTGCTGGACATCCTTGATGCTCCACGGTAGAACCATGTTCGCAAGGGCCTTAATCTTCTCTCGGTTTGCCTCGATCCCTCGTCGAGAGACAATGAAACCTAGGATTTTTTCAAGGCTACTCCGAAGACGCACTTGGCCAGATTCAGCCTCATTTGATGTGCGCGAAGCACTTCAAATGATTCTGCCAGATCGTAAATATGGTCGCTGGTGGTCCTGCTCTTGACAACGTACACCTCTATATTGCGGTCGATCTGCTTCTCAAATATTTTATTTACAAGCCGCTGGTAAGTAACTCCTATATTTTTCAGACCAAAGGGTATTACCTTATAACAATAAGTGCCCTGATTCGTCATGAACGAGGTATACTTCTCATCATCTGGGCTCATCCGGATCTGGTTATAACCCGAGTACGCGTCCATAAAACTCAACAGCTTATGCTCGGACGTAGAGTCTACTAGCAGGCCTTGTTAACGTCGATAAAATTAATACACATTTGCCATTTTCTGTTACTTTTTTTCATCAGAACGATGTTAGATAGCCAATCCGAGTATTGGACTTCTCTGATGAAGCCAGCGTCCAACAGCTTCCTTACTTCTTTCCGGATGGCAACCAACTTTTTCACCGTGTGGTTTCTCTACTTCTGCCTGATGGGCTTGCGGTTGGGATCGAGGCCAACTTGTGGACCATTACTTTGGCCGGAATCCCAGGCATGTCGGCGGGAGTCCTTTTGAAGATGTTAGCGTTCTGTCGCAAGAACGTGATCAGCTCGTCGTACAGTGTGCCAATGAGTGAGCCGCCGATTTGTACGCACTTTTTTGGATCCTCTAAGTTCAGTGAGACTAGATCGGTTGCCTTACCAGACTGCGCCTATTGTAGGGTTATTTTGCCTCGATGGTCGAGTTCGCTTGCCGACCTGGTTCTACCGCTAGGAGCGATTTGGGACATGTAACACATCTGCCTAGTGATCTGGTCACCTAGTACTTCGCCCACACTGTATGGCATCGAAAATTTTAGTTTGAGGTGCGGTATTGAGGTGATGACTCCGAACGCTATTAGGCACGAGCAGACTAGTATAGCGTTGTATACGGAGGATAGGTTGACTACCAGGAATGTAAGTATACGACTTGCCATTTTCGGGTACGTGCCCAGGTTGACCTCTAACTGGATCGTCCCTTAGACAGGCACCGGTTCGTTGTCAAGGCCGTATGATGGGCCTTCGATGTGTTTTAATTGATTATTTTTTAAACTAAGTTTAAAAAATGTATCAAGGTAGAGCAAGTCACGCAAATTTCCATTATCAATGAATATTTATTTCAGTTGGTAGTCAATGCTGCCGTCCAAAATGAGTGCGGATACAATAAGGCGATCCGTATAGGGGAAAATTGCATGTGCTAAGTCATTGTCACTAAAACTAATGATGTTGTCTGCAGTGCGCTGCTTCTTTCTCCTAGTCTGCTGCTCCTTGTTGTCCACCGGAGTCTTGGATGATCGAGTATTTATCATATTGACCACTCTTACCGCAACCTGATTCCGTGGAGAGGAAGGCTCCCGTCCTTCTCAGCTTGCAGTGCCAGAGCTTTGGCCAAGGTTCTTGACAAACCTGGTGAGGTGGCATCTTCAGATCAGCTCTTCTATTTTCCGCTATAGAGTCTTACAATCCTCTGTGAAGTGTTCGAAAAATTGATAAAAATCATAGTACTTAGTCGGATTTCTTCCCTCCACCTTCTTAAGTGGTTTTGGCCACTTAAAGAACTTCTCACAGATTTTCATGAGGATGTTTGAACGTGTATTTGTCAAGGGCGTCAGTCTGATCGGCCCATAGTCCTTGTGCTCTGGCATTCCGGTCCTGTGGCGCTTCCTACAGGAGTGATCGTCGCCATTGAACTTCCTCTTTCCCTCTCCTAGGAATGAGTGAGGTTGTTCGGTTCATTCAGGAAGCTTAGCCTCGTTGGCCTCCTCTGCCACCGCATAGGCCTGGGTATAGATTCCACCTCCCGGAAGGTCTACGAGTTCTTGTGCGACAGGTTCCTGAAGAAGTCTTCGTATGTCAGCGCGAAGATGAAACTGCCCAACTTCATCTCTTCCGTGAGACTAGGGATCTGCCTGGCCTCCGCCACGAAGCGATATAGAAACTTTCAGGGATTCTCTTCCTACTTCTACTTAATATGGGAGATGTGCCAAGATTGTTTCTCTTCTCGACGATTGGAGGCATATTGGGCTAAGAAGAGGTCAGTCAACCCCTTGAAACCCCTGATCGAGTCTGAAGGGAGGTAGTGGAACCATGTACAAGTATTTCCTTTCAAGGTATACGATGAATCTATTGGTACTCGTTACAATGAAGATTGCCTTCTGAAAAGGCGCATAATCAAGGAATAGAGCCGTTGCTGGTCGTGTACGGAGATGTGGGCCAAATTGGGCCTGGCCCACGTGAGTCTTACTCTCTTGGGCCAGTCTACTATAATACTTTCGATCAATAGAAATGTTGACCGTCTCTTGGGGAGCCTGTTGGCCATCCAATTTGGCCATCCAATTTGGCTTCTCATCCGGTCAACACCTGGCATTGATCGTTCGGACGCGCATATGGGCTTCGTGGATCTGGGCTATTTTTCTTCTTAGGCCAGCCCACTATGGGCGTACCCATGAAACATAATTGGAAATAATTCTTTCAACTCTCAATCAAGAATATAAGATATTCTAAATCCACATCCAATAATTCAAATCTTCATGACCTCTATCAATTATGAAATAATCTAAAATATCAAAATAATTTATTAATTTACTTAAATTTGACATCATTAAAATAATTTTTTGAAGTTTTGATTTTACATCGACAAGCCAAAATATTTTGGGAACAGAATTTTATTTTCAATTACTTCTATCTCACTTCACATATCCAAAGATCTTTCTTTGGAATGCTATGATGCTTCCTTTCTTTCTTTTAGACTAATGGTACGTTTGATTATTAAAATAGAATAAGGTGAGAATGAAATGGTTATTCTCAGGGAATAGAATAAGATGAAAATAATGTTAAAGTTATTATTCTCATATTTGGTTGTTAGAATAGAATAAGGTGAGAATTAGTATTCCATTATTTGATTTATAGAATAGTATGAGGAACAAGATTAGAATAGTGATAATAATAATAATAATAATAATAATAAATAAATAAATAAATAAGAGGGAATAACTATTCTCACATATATGGGAATAAATATTCCCATAAAAATATTTATTTTTAATTTAATTATAACAAAAGAGGAATATCTATTCCCAAAAAAAAGGAAGAAATAGAATTTCTATTCATTCCGACCAAATGCAGGATAAATACTTTGGTTAAAATGATTGCAGGCATACTGCACCCAATTATGTCCACTGGGCTCTGGGTCTTGTGAGACCTATGGATGTTTAGTATAAATTTGGCTACATTTTGAAATTTATAACAATTGATAATTCAGCAATCCATATCTATTAGCATACATGTAGGGAATTTTGAATTATTTTCAAAGCATGCAAAGTATATATATGATAAATTTAAACATGTAGAAATTTTATAAAAGAAAATCAAACATAAAAGAATATTATATTAGAAATACATAACATGTATGAGATATAATGGTAAAAATCAGCTGAATACTATAATATTGATGGACATAGACATGGATTTTATACATTTTTATTAAAAAAATCATGAGAAATTTACGTGTATGTGAAATATAAACATTTTAGTTACGAAATTCTATAATATATGAACATTTGAAACAAGAAATGCTCAAGGAAGTCAGGAATGAACAACAATAAAGAAAAGAAGGCTTGAAATGCATTTACGTTAATTTGAATCTCACCAAATTTTTTGTGAAGTTCCGGGTCTAAAAACATAATAAATATGAGGTAATCAATGTGATAATAATTAATATTAGACCAATTGAACGAATGAGTATGTGTATCGGAAGAAAAAATTATGAAGATAAATCGGGTTGTGGACTGCTGATGCCCGACGATTATAAATGCCTGATCTGCTTCGTGTTTTCTCATTTTCCACGAACCAACCCTTGTAGAGAGAGATAGAGTGCTGATCCTAGAGAGAGGAAGGTGGAGATCGAGCACGTGCAGTTCGAATATGCCCGAGAGCTAGTTATAACAGTGGTAGTACACGTCGAGGCAAGTGTTCTCATACTCACTAATTTTTCTCTTTCGATATTTTTCGTTTATCATCGGGTATTTTTGTGTCAATACCCACCCAAACCATGGAATATGTATTACCCATGGCCTGAGACCAAGGATTTCGTAGTTTATTGTCCGATTTACTCACCGATCCGGTCGGTGGAATTCCACCAGACCTAACCTACGGGAATTGGGGGGTTTTTTGTTTCCGCACCGTATCTGTAAAATTGACCCCAAAATGTGAATCACCATGTCCCAAATGTGTATATATGTCGGCCGCACGATCGATCACACATGTTTCGACATGTTCGCGGCGTCCAAGCCCTCTAAAATGCCACTGTTACTATTCATCCAAGAAGAAATGGAAAAATTGCATGCTTCTACCTTCGTATTATGTTAATCGACCTCAAAATATGAATCACCACGTCGCAATTATGCATATGTATCAACCGGACGTCTGATCTCACAAGTATCGACCCGTTTGCGTCGTCTGGATACTCTAAAATATCCCCCGACACTGTGGTGGATCTTCCCTCAAGGAAGGATTAATCCTGAAACTTGGACTATGGTTCATATGGGTAGTATTCTCTGGTTTGCCATGTTCATCACGGTGTGAACCCAAAAAAATACTTGGCCACGTACTCTGGCCGCTCGTGGGAGCGGGTTATGTTCGTGGTACACTTTAGGATGCTACTACGGAAGAACGAGAATTTCCCTGGTCCTCGGGGGATATGGGGCGAGTTGAGATGGCCGAGTGTTACAGGCCTAAAATGTAGCCGATGGTTGAGTGCTGCAGACCTAAAATGTAGCCAATGGTCGAGTGCTGCAGACCTAAAATGTAGCCGTGTGACAGACACATTCCTTTCCTCATTCTCTCACATCGTTGGTTAGTACGACCTACTAGTCCGGGTCCACAAAGATTAATAAAAGTAATAAAAATAAATGGACGTAGCCGGAACAAACATGCAAACCAGATGATCCCAGATATCCCCTCTCATCGCATGCTTCCTTTTATTGAAGTTATATGTTTCCCAAGCCCAATTACTGTTTTCTCTATTATTTGTTGTAGTTAGTAATATATGATTACATTTACTGAACTATACACTCACTCTTGCTGTTTCTCCTTCCAGATGAGAATATTAAGCCGGCGCCTGATTAGTTAGAGTAAGGAAAGAGACTTACTTGAGGAGATTTGCTGGATGTCGAAGGCTTGAAATTTGGGATACTTTGTTGTAATAGAATGTAAACAGTCTAGTTGGATTAATGTGATTTATTATTATTTTATGATTATTGTCATGCTTCCATAGGTTTCTGGATTTAGCTATGCTTCCGTATTTATGTTGATGTTTTGGATTTCATTTAGTCTTAGACGGTATCTCTCTAGACCCAACATGGTAGATAGGAGTACTATGTTGGAGCCATGGATGGTATGGCGATCGTGATCCTGTGTATTGTGTTGTAGGCCAAAGTGTTGATTATTGGATAGTTGTTTGCCTGTACAGACTATTTTAAGCTGGTTATATTTTTGGTTTTTCGTCCAGTTGCAGAGAGAATTCTGTCAAAATTTCTGCAGAATCCATAATCATAAATTATGGGCATAAGTTTATGTTACCATTGACGGAGGTTATTTAAGAAAAATAATACGGTCCGTCACATTTTTACTTGGATTCACTTGAATTGGCCTTATCTAATTTCCTCTCTCTCTTTCTCCCTCTTCTACTTCACCTTCATCTCTCAAATCTCTATAGAAAATGACTGAAATTCAGTTGGATATGATATTTATAATAGAGTAATGCTCGAGTGTGCATTAGACGCCACGACCAAACTGAGTGGTGTATGAGTACCACTCGAACGCGCATCGAGCACTAATCAAACTGAAAGTGAGCTCAGGCATTTCCTCGGGCACACATTGTGTGCGAGTACACTAGAAAGCGCATTCAAACTTCGAATAGACATCCATCTGGCACGACCTCTCTGTACATCCCACGAACGGATGAGTATCAAGTAATAGTCGGGTATCCATCAATTTGATGTGACCTGGTCTAACTTTTATTTTTGACCCAATTTTCTCCTTTTTTGATATCAATTTTAATTATCTCAATTAATTAATTATAATTGAAATAAAATTTAAACTCAAACCTTACATTTCTTCCATTCTTATAAAAATTTTGTTTTTAAAATTTTACGTACCTTATCGAAAAAACAAATGTGAGTACTTCTCCATAATCTCATCTTCTTTTTATCACGTGGCTTCTTCATATGAATGGTTCATATATATGATCTTGACCAACGAAATTACCTTTCTCTAAATTACTTAATCTCCTCTTTTCAGAATTTGAACCGGTTCTTCAATATACGTCAAGTTTTCATTTATCCTCAATGACTCATATTTATTAATATACATTGGGTCATGTAGATATTTCCAAAGTATCGACACGTGGAACATGTTGTGAACTTCTCCTAAACTCGAGGTAGAGCCAATCTTCAGGTTACTGTACTGATTTTTTTTCTAAAATCTCGAATGGTATTATGAACATTGGCTTTGATTTTTTTTAAATCCAAAACCACAAAATTTCCTTTGACGGAGATATCTTTAGAAATATATGATCTCCAACATCAAAACTCAACTCCAATCTCCTCTAATCAGCATTACTTTTCTATTGATTTCGGACAACTTTCAATCATTTAAGAATCAAACAAACTTTATCGAATGTCTATTGGATAACTTTCGATCCCAAAAGTCTCATATCTTCGGTCTCTTTCTAATGAATTGGGGAACGACATTTTTTACCGTAAAAGGCTTTAAATGGGCTATACTGATACTTGATTGGTAGTTATTATTGTATGTGAATTCGGCCAATGATAAATAGCTGTCCTAATTGCCTTTTATTTCTAAAATCGAAACTCTTATTATGTCTTCTAAAATTTTAATCATTTGCTCTAATTGTTCATCTGTTTGAGGATGATACCTGTGCTGAATTTCATTTTAATCACCGATTCTCAATGCAAACCTTGTTAAAATTTTGAGACAAATCTAAGGTCTCGATTTAATATAATGGAAGCTGGCACACCGTGTAATTTGACTACCTCATTAATGTACAATCTTATTATTCAATCTCTAGAGAACGCCATCTGAACGGTTATGAAGTAAGCCGACCTAATGAACCGATCTATAATTATCAAAACGATGTCATGATTCCTCGGTGTCCGTGGTAATCCTATTATAAAATCTATTATTATGTTGTCCAACTGTTAATTGGGAGTTTGCATAGGTTGTAGTTGGCCAAGTGGCTTTTTGTGATTGACTTTCAATTATTGACATATTAAACACCTTCCCACATAGGCCACTATTTCACTTTTTATATTCCGTCATCAGAATATTTTATTTAAATCTTGATATATTTTGTTAATTTTTTGGTAGCTCGTGTAATTTGATCGATGAGCCTCATTTATAATTTCTTATTTTAATTCTGCAACATCCGGCACACATTCATTCCCAAAATCTCAAAATTCCATCGGCCCATATGCTAATATCCACTCTTGATTCCCTATTCAAATCACCAGCAATATTGACAAAAATGGATCATCCATCTATACTCTTCTAATTCTATCTAAAATCTCCAATTGTACTTAAAAATAAGACAATACCATTTGGGTGCCTTGAGAGTATCTTTTAATATCGTATTGCTTCATATATTCCAACATCTATATATCTTTAATCCTCAAATGAGCCACAAAATTTTTCATTTGATTATTTAAGGCATCCGCCACAAGATTGGCCTTTTTCAGTTAGTATTGAATCTCATAATCATAATTTTTTAAAAAAGTTATCTATTTTTGCTGTCTTATTTTCAATTCTTTCTGAGAAATAAATATTTGAGACTCTTGTGGCCCAAATACACTAAAAATTTCTCTCAATATAAATAATGTCTCCAAAGTTTCAACACAAAGATCATTGCCATTAATTCCACGTCATGTATTAGACAATTCCTTTCATGTGTGTTTAACTGCCTCATCCATACATAATTGCTTTCCCATGCTGTATTAAAACACACCCTATTTCGATCTTAGATATATCACAATAAACTACGAATTCTGTAGATCATTCAAAAATTGTCAAAATAGTGGCTTTCATTAGATGATCATTCAATTATTGGAAACTATTTAACTTTCTTTCATGTCAATTGGGTTATTGGAATAATAATTCTTTTAAAAAATTCTCTACAAATTTTTAGTAATAACTTTCTTTTTCCAAAAAGCTTCTAATTTTGGTCAACGTTGTCAGTCGACTCAAATTAATTACAACTTTAACATTTTTGGGAACAATTAAAATGCCACCTTTGAAAATTATGTTACCCAAAAATATAACTTACTCAAACCAAAACTTACATTTATTTAACTTGGTATACAATCTCTTTTCCTAAAATATTTAGAGTACGATTGTCAAGCACATCTTGTGCTCTTTGTAGCTCATCGAGTATATTAAAATATCAACGACGAATACTATTACTAATTTGTCAAGATAGAGTTGAAACAACTGATTATTTAAGTTCATAAAAGTTATATGGGCATTAGTTAACCTAAAAAGTACAACCAAAAACTCATAATACCCATCCCTTGTTCGGAAAGCCATCTTCACTACATCTTCCTTCTTAATCATCAATTGATAATAATTCGAATGATAATCAATCTTTAAAAACACTTGGACATGTTATAATTAGTCAAATAAGTTATCAATTCTCAACAGTAGGTACTTATTCTTGATAGTGATTTTATTTAACTCTCGATAATTTATGTATGTCCACATAGACCGATCCTTTTTCATCAACCACCAATTATTCGACTCTTCTTCTAACTTATATGAGGCAAATATAACCTTGTCCTCCTTCAAATAATGAATTATAGCAAAATTTTTCTCAATCCCTCGGATCTAAATCTCCGCTTGCGTAGGGTCTGGGTTGCTTATGAATTCTGACAACCTCTCATTGGTGGATTGATCATTAGCAATTTTTGTTGGATTAGCCGAGGTTGGCTTTGGGTCATGAGATCCTTTGTTCATGGATTCCATCATGTTGGCCATCCTTTCCATGATGGCCAAACACTCCTCTTCCCGATCGGGGGAGAGCTGGGTCTAGCACTTCCATGTTGTCCTAACGACATTTTTCAATCTAATCACAAAATAGTCAATTACATTAGATCATCGAATAAAAAATAAGGTATTGTCCTTACGAATTCTCTAATACCACTTCCTGTCACGCTATCATTCATATCCCAAAATCCAATTGTGCCTTTGATAATTATCAACATTAACAATTATCTAATTAGCAACTCAATTAACCAGAGATATAAACTTCACGTCGATATTTTGATCAATCAAAATAAATTAATATGACCTGAATACAGGACCGAAAATCTTACGTCATCATATAGCTTCGATACTAACCAAATCATGATATCAAATTTTACGTAAGGAATCATATTTGATCTAAACAAAATTAGAGTATTCGAATAATTAAAATAAAAACTCAATCCATCAACATCATATAAGTTACGATATTATAATTTAGTTTATACATAACCAAATTGTCCAAAATGAAACAAAATAACTGATTTCTTTCTATTCCTAATCTAAAATTTATTCAACTGCAGCTCCTCGATCAGAAACTTACCGTCATTGCAAGCGTTTAAGCTTCTAATTTGAAGGGGTTAGTAAAAAATTGAAATAGGAGTGAGTCAAAATCTCAATAAAGTATATACTTCACATAATTGAACATTAACTTGCATTAAAAAATGTTGAAAGGATACATTGAATCAAATTTCAATACAAGACTATAAATTTTTATGACAAATATGTGTAACTTATTAATTTTTTTATATTCTTATTTAAATTCATACTATGTAATCTATACTTAAATATAAAATTCTTCAAGACTAAGGGCTAGTATGACTTTACCGACTAAATAATTGAATAATAAAAAATTGAATTATATTTATTTTTATAGAACCAAATGTCATACACTACCATTTAAAATCCGTAAATGGGGCTGTCATACATATAACTATGTAGACAGAGCCGAGCGCTGCATTCACTTATAACTGATAGTTTCAAACCTCGATCACTATTATAATATATTAAAACATACCATAATATGCTACATGTTAAACTTATTACAATGATCTAATACTTAAATTTATAAAAACTCTACATAATTCTTTATAATTTTTATATTTTCTCATTTGGAGAAAATATTCTTAGATCTTAATATATTATTAAGTTTTTCTTCAAAATTCTATCAATTCATAACATGCATTATAAAAAAACTATGTAGAAACTTAAACATATAAATTCTTATGGCATATAAAAGCTATTTTCTACAATTTATGACAATTATTATAAC
>JAOVVI020004402.1:5780-17675 GCA_028571085.2 Nepenthes alata | reverse complement strand
CACATCACTAATTAAATTTATAGTTTAAAGGTTTAGACTCCAATGTTTGATTATTTCATCGATTTGCTCCCAACTATGAAAGTGGCTCCTCAATAAAATGATTAAGTAAGGCTTCCCTTATTTACATGGCATTGCTCTAATAAGGACGCTTCACTTCTTGGTAATTCGACATTTGTACGTGTATAATAGTGGTTTAGCTAGCTCAACGACGTGGCCATGAGGCCAACCCACCATTCGACCACGCAAGAGCCTAAGGGCTTGGTGACTCGGCAATGCATCCAATTACTCAATTGCTTGGAGGCTTATGGGTCTAAACATTTATAGTATTTTAGATACGGTGTTTTACTATTTATTATTGGACACATCAGATATGATATATTTTTATATTATTATTTTTAAGATATGCCAAATTTAATTCATCATTAAAATACATAATTGTATAATTTTTAATATTTAGTTGATTTTATAATATATTATGTATCTTTTTATTGGCACAATAAGTTTTAGATAAATTTTTGAAATTTATTTTTAGGATAAAAACTTCCTCGTAATTTTCCCGCTAAAGTTCGCCGTCCCGCACCTCTTCCCGGGAAAATTAACAGGATATGTAAAAATCTCCCGTAAAACCTCGCCGTTCTCCCAATCTGTCTTTTTCTCCGATTTCAAAATTCTTCTCACTCGCTTTCTCTCTCCTCTAGGGTTTCTAAATCCGTCAACAATGGAGGATTCCTCTCAGCTCAATGTTCCACCGACAATGTCGCGCCCTTCTCTCTCAGTCATCGAACCCACAACCCCTTCTCGCGACCATATGGACAAATTGATCAATGCCAACTACCACCCTTCCCCTTCTCGAACCATCTTAAGTGACCGATTCATCCCCTCGCGAACAGGGTCCAATTTCTCGCTCTTCGGCATCAGTTCGCCGCCAAATGCCAACTCCGATGGTCGCGAAGATTCTTCCAGCGCCTACAGAGCGCTTCTGCGGACCGCATTATTCGGCCCAGATGCCGGAGGAGTGGTCTCTCCGGTTACGCCCGGAAGGAATTTGGTGTCTTCTTCGCCTAACCGAAATATCTTCCGCTATAAGACGGAGACGAGGCAGCCTATACCGTCGTTGTTCCCTTTTGGGCCGGATGATTCGGTGCCTGGGATAAGTTATAGCCCGGTCAAGACTCCGAGGAAGGTCCCAAGATCGCCTTATAAGGTTCAATTTTTGTGCTTTTGTTTGTGAATTTGGCGTCCATGATTTGCGTTTCTGTTTTTGAAATTTGTGGGTGTTGATCCTTTGCTTGATTTTGGTATAGGTATTGGATGCACCTGCATTGCAAGATGATTTTTATTTGAATTTAGTGGACTGGTCTTCTCATAATGTATTGGCTGTGGGATTGGGCAATTGTGTCTATTTGTGGAATGCCTGCAGTAGTAAGGTGAGTTTTCCTTTTGTCCTGCTATCTTTGATTCTTTGTGCGTTTCATTATTTGCTACATCATTGGTAGTGCCCATTGGAATTCTGATGCATTTTGTTGTACACTAGTTTGTAGTTTAACAATCTTGAATTATTTGATTGCGTTTGTGGCTCATGGTGTTACTTAGGTGGTCTTGACTGTTTAGGTACAAGATTGTTGCGGCTTTAATTATGATGTGTGTATGTGTTGTTAATAGTATGGTGATGATTGAATAGTAATTCGTGTGCTCTTTGCAGGTGACGAAGTTATGTGACTTGGGAATCGATGACAGCGTTTGTTCAGTAGGGTGGGCTCAGCGGGGTACACATCTGGCTGTGGGGACTAAAAATGGAAAAGTCCAGGTAAACTAATGAACCAGTAACGCCCATTGAGATGAGATTCTTTGATCTTGATCTGCCATTTTGATGTTTATTTATGTTGCTGTTCGTTGCTTATAAGTTGCCTCAGTTTGTAATGTTATCTGCATTTTGACTGGTTGGATAGCATTTTAGTTTATTATTTGTGATATTCTCTTATAATCTATGAACGAAGAAACGAAAACTTTTGTCTCTTACTGTCCTAAAGTCATCCTAACTTTATTTTTCTCCATCTAGTATTAATTACCTAATATTTCCACTTCTAGATTTGGGATGCATCTCGCTGTAGGAGGGTCCGAACTATGGAAGGCCATCGGCTACGTGTTGGTTCCCTAGCATGGAGTTCATCTGTGTTATCATCTGGCAGTCGAGATAAGAATATTCTGCAAAGAGACATACGTGCTGAGGATGATTATGTCAGCAAGCTTACGGGACATAAGTCAGAGGTCAGATTCCAGCAAGGCATGCCTTTAATTTTTTGTCATTTCGTTCTTCATTATTTTCCACGGAGGATTGCATGTACTATCTTGCATCATGTACTTAATAGGTAACGCTTAGCAGTGAGTGCTAAATGTACAAAATTGTTGGTCTCTCAAATTATCAGTTCTACATCATTTTCGAATTTCATCTCAGATAGAACTTCTGGTTATCCCTTAATGGTGTTTCAGGTTTGTGGTTTGAAGTGGTCTTATGATAATCGGGAGTTGGCATCCGGTGGGAATGATAATAGAGTAAGTCATTCAAAGAAGACCTTTGTGACAAAACTAACGGTAGCAGCTTCTGCATTCTTCGTTAAGATTCCATCTCTGATTACAACAAAAACAATTACAATGACAAAGCCTTAACTTTCACATAGTGTGGCCGAAGTCCATATTTTAGTACTTATTAGTATTGATCATTTGCTTGAAGCTTTTTGTCTGGAACAACCATTCAATGCAACCGGTGCTGAAATATTGTGAGCACACAGCGGCTGTGAAAGCAATTGCTTGGTCCCCACATCTTCATGGGCTTCTTGCATCTGGTGGTGGCACTGCTGACCGTTGTATCCGTTTCTGGAATACCACCACCAACTCACACTTGAGTTGCATGGATACTGGCAGTCAGGTGATCTTGTATAGAAAAGTACTTCGTAGTTGATTGACGGCCAATTTATTGTAGAAATTTTCAGAATTTAGTCACTTCTCAATATTCTATGTTTCTTGAGCATTAGATTGGTTTACCCTTGCATGTCACGTTTTCGACACGAGTAGGTATTAATTATTGATAAATAAACCTAAATAATAATAATAATAATAATAATAATCAATGAATAATTAAAATCCGGAAACCTAAAATTGGGTTAGGCTAATCATGCTCAAAGACTTAAATTGTATAAAAATTATATATTATAACGGATATAGAATCTGATCTAACTAAACTCCAATCGGCCTTCAACTATAGTAATAAATGAAACTACTCAAATCCAAAAACCATTTGTAAAGAAAACTATCTAGCAAAACATCCAAAGTATCACACTATAAACTATACCGAAATCCATCCATTACCAAGTTTTCCAAATTATACAAATTACAATAGGCCGAAATATACAATAATTCCCAATGTGAGTCTCAAAACAAATCAAATATAAATCCAAATACCAATAAAACTAAACTAAATCTTTAAGCCTTCTTTGTCTATATCCTGTATATATCCATGGCCCTCTAATCTGTAAGGTTAGAAAACATTTGTAAATCGTGAGTCTAAAACTCAACAAATATATCTATATGATAACAAATACACATCCATAATTTATATCAAATGCGAACCAATATTTATATCAAATGTTCCAATATGTCATATGTCCAAATATGTAGCCTAAATCATAATTTCATACACCAAAATTCGTAATACTTATACAAATACCAAATAATTTAAACTCTATGAAATCTTTCAGAGGCCAAACCATATGCTTTCGAAAAGATCAAATGTCCAAAATCTAATTATTTCGAATATCTTATCAAAACTTGCAAATCTCAAAGCCAAACATTTTAAAAGTTTCAAATACAATGCAATTTAAAATGTCAAAAAATCCAAATCATCTTAAAATATGAGAACCAAGGATCGAAGGACCAACTTTAAGGAAATGCTACATGTATTCCTAATAACTACTATTTAAACCTATAGGTAAGCCGTCTACAAATTACTCCCTATAAATGAGCTCAAACGTAATATTTTTTTGCCACTTATAGATGATAGGTGTAGTTCTCAAGTGTACTTAATATATTAAGATATTTGAATATATTATTTTCATTTAATTCCTTAAAATGGTCATTAACAAAACATCAAACTATAGACTCTACAATAAATATCTAAAACTATTGTATTATGTAGGAAAAGTATAAATGTCCAAAACTTGTCTATTTTGATAAAAGTGTAAATATCCAAAACTTTTCACCATGTGAGAAAATACAAATCATATCAAATATCAAAATAAAGTCCAGTCCAAAACACTTATATGAAATATCAACGTTTAAAGTCAAATATACAATTTTTATGACTTTTGTTCACAAATATTTTCACGTACGGATATATAATACTTCAAAATATTCACTTATTCTATAAAAACAGATTGAACCTGCAAACTTTAGTTAAAATGTAATAAAACTTCAAATCTTTTGCGAAAATCACATGCATGCAATAATATTCGAAGTATGGATATAAAATGGTAGCATGCATGTACTATAAAACAAATATCGTAAACAAAATCGAAGGGTTTACAAAATAGACCAAAGAATAAGTTTAAAATTATTTACCTAAAACCTATTATCTAACAGATTTGACTTCAAAAAACTTCAAAAGTTCATTCCTTTTCTTTCTCTATTTTTCCTCCTCTCCTTTTCCTTTCTCTCTCTTCTCTCTCCTTTACCCACAAAATGATTGAAATAGTGCATAGGGGTCCTTCAATAACAAAAACGGTGCACGAGTGCCAAATAGGCACGCATCAGGTTTTGCTTCACAGCACAAATGTGCACGAGCGCCACATATTTTACCAGTTTTGCACATGAGTGCCACTACACTATTTAAACCTCGAACAACTACTCCACAGGCGCCCATCAGGTATTGAGTTTAATTCAAAATAATTTGATTTTTTTTTCAAATTGTTTATTATATAATTATTTCATAAATTAGCTTAATGCATGCGTATATATATTAATAACATCATAGATCATAAATTTGAAAAAAAAAAATCTCAGGCATTACATTGCATGACCATAAGAATTTTAAATCGGTAAGTCAAGCTGTAGGTCCTGCCCTTTCCTTGGGTGTTAATGAATTTGTTAATTGTCGGTTGTTTTGCCATCCCTTTGGAATCGGGCTTTTTAACTCTTAGTCTTGTCTCCATTGCTGCCTATTTGTTTTGCTGGAGCCCAGCCAAGGGTTTGTGTTTGCATGAGGGCGGATGGCATGTTTACATCTATGCTCGTAGTTTGTGTGTGTATACTTACTGTGAATCAAAGTTCACTGGGCTTGTTTCTTCGTGTTAATGTGTATATGTCAGGATATTGCCAAATAATTTGGAGATTCGTGCCTTGGTAGAGTTTTCTCAATAGACTATGATATTGCAATGGTTGTTTTAAAGTAGTTTCGCAATCAATGATTTATGTTCTGGAATTTTCAAATTTAGGTAAGAAAATGCGGTTTGGGGTACTTAACCCTTCATTTGGTGCGTTCATACGAACCACCTGTATCAATGTATTGGCAAAGGTGCTAAATTATGTTGTTATCTGGAATAGCTTCTCTGCATTCTGGAGCTGTTCTTATATAATTAATGAGGTTAACTCACTACATAATACTGAATCACTTCTTATTTGTTAACAAAATTCTAAGTACCAGATGAATATGTACAATTCTCTGTTACTAGAGTCTTGGAGGATAATGTGAAAAATATTTAATTTATTGTATTCATTGGATTTGATTCCTACCGTTGAAACCAGTCTGTACGAACTGTAATATGATCAAATCAAGACTTCAACTCATTAAAATACTAGAAACCCTATTTATGACTGCCTAATATAATTTTGCAGGTCTGCAATCTTGCGTGGTCTAAGAATGTGAACGAACTTGTCAGCACCCATGGTTACTCCCAAAACCAAATCATAGTTTGGAGATATCCTAGCATGTCAAAGGTAATACTGTCGAGCATGAATGAAAATATCAATTTTGGTATAGGTTGTTTCGGTTGATACATATTGATATCGAATGTATCAATTGTAAAATGTTTTTGAGAAATTTATACATAAAGGTAAAAATATCGGCCAATATATGAGAAATATATCATGTGTATCGGCCGGTATGGTGACAATTTGAGATTTTGTCATGGTATTAGGAAATATCGGCCAATATTTCATTCCATTGTATCGAAAATCCAACACTTCCATGCATGCAATATAAGACTATTCATACCTCATTAGTATTTGTCATCCTAATGCAGTTGGCAACTCTCACGGGGCATTCCTATCGAGTTCTCTATCTGGCTATTTCTCCTGACGGACAGGTATTTTCATTGTATATCTCTATCTATCAAAGACGAAATAATTCAAAGAGCCTCGGATATCTTTCGTGCACATTGTCACGTTCACGTTGTGAGATGGTGCATGGCGTGCATGCCCCCAATTGCTTTATATATAAGAGATGGATATATATTTTCAATAATCAAATGAGTCTTATTGTAATGGTAGAATTGTGTCTATATAATCAAGTGGTTACATGTTAGAATCATAAAAATAATTGCTTATATAATAGATTCAAAGTGATTCAACCTTTTACCAGATATGCTAACTGACATTCTTGCTGCTGCTTCCAGACTATTGTGACTGGTGCAGGTGACGAAACGCTACGATTTTGGAATGTCTTCCCCTCTCCTAAATCTCAGGTTAATGAAATTTTTTGTCAGCCCAATCAAATGCATATTTTCTGCATTACTCTACTACTATTTGCTTGACTAATAATGTAGTAATAAAATTTTAAATCTCACTAAGTGGAATTAATTATATGAATTTTCTTTCATTATTTCATTTGATTTAATGTAATATTTTATAAAAATAAAAAAAATTTAAATACTTTCATATCTCATTTTAGATACCCTCATGTCTTATAAGTTTTTCCTAAATTTATCTCTTCATCTCTTTCTTCCAACCCAAACTATCATTTCTTTAGATGTGCTTCATTTGAGGCTACATTCAAGTGTCCGAAGACATTATTGTCTCATCCTATCTCCATAGGTGCAACTTTTATGTCTATGAATATTACCATTTTTTCACTTTGGTTTTTTATAACTCTACTTATCAATTTTAGCATTCTCATCTGTATAACTCTTTTTTTTTTTTTACATATTTGATAACCCAATATTCTTGTCTTTGAAGTAATAGCAATCTAATAGAGATCAAATAAAATTTCCTATCAATTTTAAAGGTGTATATTGATCACAAAGTATGTTAGATATAATTTTCTATTTGACCAACCTGCATTAATCTTATATATTACATTTTCATTAATTTTCCTATTTTTAAATTATAGATCCTACATTAATCTGGAACTAATGCATGAATTGTGTGCCCAGAACACAGACAGCCAGATTGGATCATCATCCCTGGGAAGAACATACATCCGGTGAGAGATCCTCGAAACCTCGCCGGAATGCCACGGTGATGATGCCCATCTCTTGTGGGCTCCATGAGAATGTTAACGAATATGAGAGACTTACCACAAGCTCGTATCTCTTCAAGCAACTCATACCACAAAGCAAAGATTTGAATAGCACCGAACCATTTTCCCCGGGCTGGTCTCAGAAACTGATGGGCATGAGATTTTTCGTCTGTTATTTCCGATGTCCATTTCATATGTACAGTGGGAGTTTCTGTGTTGTTACTTCTTTTTTCTCTTGTTCAGTTGGTTCAAAGAGAGGATGATAAAGGTACATTCTGGAACATGCTAGATTAGTCTGGATCTGTTGAGCAATTATTTAAATGAAATATTGCATCTGTTCGTCCTACTGCCTCTTCTATAAGAGTAAATTAGATAGATATAAGTTTAATTTAAAAACATCATAAGTTATTAAAGTATGACTACTTTTTCCTAAGCATAAAATTCCTGTAATTCATGTACAAATTATTCGTAATTCCTGTAACATAAGCATAAAATTATACATATATATATATATATATGATCATAAATGGCATCTTGAAATATAAACTAAGATCGAGTCAAAATGCTGTATAGATTATTCGTAATTCCTATAACATAAACGAAAAATTATATATATATTAAATCATATATACCTACTAAAATTCATCCAAATGTGAAAGAAAATCGCTTACAATCTATAATTCAGTGTCAGCATACAATCTAAATTAGAGGCCCATTGGCCAGAAAAGAAAATATTCTGATATTATACATGCCAAGATTACACACATTTCAATTTGTTTCTATATTCATACATAAAATCTAGAAGTATAGCAATAATAACTTATAGTTAATCATTTAGAAAAGTCCTGTCATTTTAAAACTTGTGAATGCTTCTTACTTACTAATCTAAAAGTGGCAACTATGATAAGAGTGAGCATTAAGTTCATCAAAGCTTACATGTATGTGGACGTATATGACAAAATGTGAAGATGGCAAAATATCAATAATTTAATACAAAATATATAATAATTAAGAACTAATGACCAATGATAATCTTCATCAATAGGGTTGAACATTGATGGGTGATAAACCTCATTGGATTAAGTTTCATTCAATATTAATTTCTCACACAAACCCATAATTTTTCTTAACACTTAATTTAATTTCAGATATCATGTATCACAACTTCGGTCTGAGTAGATAATTAAATAATTCATTAAATAACCTAAATAAAATTTTCACTTCTTTTATGTAACTGAACAAAGTCAAAATTAATTAAATTTCATTACCAACAATTGAGTAAAATCCAAATTACCTAAATATATGGTCTGATCTAATAACTATTTGAACGGGACGTTTCGTCCCAAATCACACAAAAGTTCAGACCCCTTAATAAATAAACATAAGCAATATGAAAATAAATACTCAATACACGTAAAGAATGTTTCTATCTAGATGAATTAAACAACAAGTATAAAGGGTAAAGTAATAAATAATAATATTAAGATGTAATTTTGGGTGACGAATGAAAATTTCGATAACCACAGCTATCGAGTAAAATCTTTCAAGTTTCAACAGTCAGGGAAGATATGTACTATGAAAATTAACTTACAGATCAGGTAGTAACACCGCGCTAACCTAACCGATTTGCTCCCGTCACGCGATCTTTACAAATAATCCCTTGAGTTTGCCCACGACAACGAAATCGGACGCCTTCTGATCTTTATGTCAATCTTCCCACACGAACTGCTTGAAGTAGCAAATACCATCGGAACCCCTTCTTCACAATACCAACATCACCAATGACGGTAAATGGATAGGAAGTGTTGTATCGGTAAAGATAAAATGGTGAGAAAAGCCATTAACACATGGAACACAATAATATAATTTTGATTTTCTCAATTAGAAAAAGATTAAAGTAGTTGAAGATTGATTTTACTCAAAGTGGGCGGTCCAAAATGCTTCAGCGAAAAGTAGGGTTCTTGAAGGAATGAAGAAAAATATAGAGAGCCTCAAAAAACACGTTTAAAAAAAATGACCGTTACCGCAGTGCTCGAGTGCAACTCGAGTGCGCGGCGATTGCACCTAGGGTTTCAAGAAGGAAACACATTGGAGCTCGAGCAAGAGGGCGGCGAGCGTCGAGTGCAAGGTTATTGGTTTTGAGGTTCTAGCGCCCAGCAATGGCACAATAGGTGCGAGCCTACAAGAAGTGGGGCTCGAGCAAATGGCAAGCGAACAGCAGTCACGAGGCTATTGGAATTGGGGCTCAAGCGACTAGCGAGCAAACATCAGGCGCAGTGCTACTGGAAACTAGGCTCGAGTGCAGATTAGGCAAATAGCAGGTGCAAGAAACTGGGAACGACCAGCCATAGAAATAAGTTAATGCAGAACGTCAATAAATATAACCCAACATCAACACACGACCAAAATATAGTCACGGAATATGCTAATACAAAAATGACCCTAACAATCTCTCATTTTGACAATTCCGTAATAAAACAAGATAAAAGAAAAAAATACACATAATGTAAAGATACAATAAAAGTATGGGTTCAGACACTATCGACATAGAATTTGTGTACATAAAAGTCTACACCTAGTGAAAAATAAAAGTAATACAAAAAGTAAATGATCAATGACACGAGAACTGTTATGTTAATACTGTAGTTGCCATGTCGATACTATAACTATGTTGCCTAGTCAACCATGACTAGTTCAAACAGATATAATACAATAAGATATAATATGTCTATACCAACATACATGTCATAAAAGAACAGAAATATTAATAAGCTCATCAAAACAAATAAAGGCAGTAAAATTTATAAAGTCATCAAGACTAATAAAAGCATCACAACTTTTCTTAAATAATACAAGAAAAGCTCTCCCTAAACAGGACACAGAAGAATGTCTCCCCCTAATAAAAATAGCAAACAAATGGTCTCGTCCTTTTTATCACGAAGAGCCAAAAAGAGGGGATCACTCGAAACCAGAAGAATCGCTGAATGACTGATGACCATAATAACGCTGCAACCATCTAATCGCATCCTCCTGAGTAGCCAAGCTGGAGTCAAGACTTTCAAATTTGGTGAGGAGATCCAAACACAGTTGAGACTATAAAGCATAAATACGGTCCTATAAGAAATAGAGATACTCAAAGCGATCTGTAAGACGAGACATCTAGCCCATCAAGGTTGCGGAGGAAGAGGTGGAGTGTTGGGAAGGAGCGGATGAGCCAGGATCTGAGGGGTTGGAGCAGGACAAGGCAGAGCAAGACGGTCCACCCTCGAGCTAATAGGAAGGAACCTCAGGGAGAGACTCATCTAACGGCTCATGGAGATCCTCTTCAAAGCGGTGAGTATATAACCGGCTCTAAGCAAATGTGGTGGAGGTAATAGGGTGTGCAAGTTGGAGATGAGGAAGATTAGGAAAAGAAAGACCTAGTCCAACAAGCAGCCACTGAATGAGACAACCGTGGGAAATGTTATCTTTGTGGGTGTTGAAGTGGAAGAGGATGTGAGAGTAGAGGTTGGACGACAAATCAATAGGTCGCCTACTCAAGAGAGCATACAGAAAAAGAGCTTTTTTCAGGGGAATGGAGGAAAAGTGAGAGACAAAAAAAATATTCGCGAGCATAATGTGACTCATGACCATGTGCCAAGGGGATAGAAGTGAGGTTTTGAAAGATCGCACAGTCCATTCCATGGGTGACCCATGAAGGAATGTAGCGATCTCATTAGGGTGTAGCCTGGAGAACAGGGGGAAGGGGTAGTCGAGATATACCACCCGTGGAAGTTTGAGAACCCTTGCAATCACATTCAGGGTAATCCAGATATGTCGACCCCACAAGAAGGTAAAAAAGGAGTCGAGAGAATACTCATGAATATTGACAAAAAATTCATGAATGGTGATAGCAGAAAGAGCAATCAAACTACTGAGAACTGGCTCCCAATGACGGTCGGTGAAGACAGAAGATATGGAGGGGTCCAAGGAGGCGAGGCAGACTTCCCATTCAAGGGAGAGTTGCCGATGAAACATGTTCGAGGTGAACAATGCCTCAGCCTCGGGACTGATGAAGCTATTAGGGCCGGAGAGGCCACTCGGCCAATTGCGCTTGCTAATTGATTTGCGAGCAAATGATTTTTGTGGGCCTCACATATGAAATACACATATAAAGAGAAAACTGTAAGAACACCCAAATAATGTTACACCGACGCCCTTTTTGTTTTTTTTTCTTTTTTGTTTTTTGTTGTGGGTTTGGTGTTGTGTGTGTTGGTGGCATGTGTGTGTGAGGAGAGAGAGGCAACGTTAAGTGCCTGGCGGCGCATGACATGCGCTGGAGCAGGGCCGAAACATGGCAGGGATCCAGCAGCGCACAACCATAGCAGTATGCAAGCCATAGGGCTTGC
>JAOVVI020004401.1:0-17676 GCA_028571085.2 Nepenthes alata | reverse complement strand
ACTTTATACAATCCAACATTTTCATCTCCTTGATCCTCAAGTTAGCAACAAAACTCATTATTTAGCGACTTAAAGTATCCGTCATAATATTGGCCTTTCCGGGTTAATACCGAATATCGCAATCATAATCCTTTAGAAAGTCCATCTATCTCCTCTATCTCATATTTAACTCCTACTGGAAAAATAAATACTTGATACTCTTGTGGTCTGAATATACTAAAAACTTTTTAACATACAGATAATGCCGCCAAATCATTAATGTGAAGATCATCGCTGCCAATTCCAAATCATGGGTTGTAGAAATTACAGGTTGTAAATATGGGTTTCCTATACTTTCAAGGGAGACTCTGCCTAATTTGCTGTAGAAACTAGACTAATATGTGTTTATTTAACGGAGGGCCATAAAGGATAGGGCTCGTTCCGTTACAAATTGTATCAGAGAAAAATGAGATGCCTTAGAATTGATCGACCTTAACATGGAAGCCTAGGTTCAGTTTAGGTTGAAATGGGACAAGGAAGTTGAGATTAGACAAATGGCTTAGGTGATTACCCTTAGGGTTAAGTTTGACATGTATCAAATAAATGTTATGCTTTTTCTTACAATGGTTATATTATGATATTTGGCTTTTTCTTACAAGGGTTATATTTTGATATTTGGTTATCTACTTTTAGATGGTGCATAGAAGAAGAAATGCAGACAATCGAGCCGGTTCTAATGCCCCTCAAGATCGTGAGGCAGAATACTTGAATTTGCTGGGAAAAATGACCCACATCTTTGAAACCAAGGAGCAACATCAAATAGCTCCAATTCTTGCTCTGATCCTGGCTCCAGTGATTCCCAGTCCAACAACATACAAAAAATTTATGGCGGAACAGGTACCTGAATTTCTAGGAGAGCCAGATCCTCTAAAAGTAGATATTGGATCCGGAGATTGAAGAAGGTATTTATAGTTATTCAATGTTCAGAATGGAAGAAAGTCACTTTCGTGGCTTATAAATTGGAAGGGGAAGCCGATAGCTGGTGGGCTATGAAGAAAAGGGCCTTGGGAGTTCCTCATAAAAAAATTACTCGGGAAATGTTCAAAGAAGCTTTCACGGAAAAATATTTTCCTTCTAGCCTCTAGGACTAGAAGGAAGAGGAATTTATGTGATTGAGACAAGGGACTCGCATGGTAGAAGAATACGATGTAAAATTTACTGAATTGTCCTGGTCTGCACCCTATATTGCGGAAGATGAAACAAGGAAGGCAAAGAAGTTTTAACAAGGGCTCCGGGATGAAATGAGGAGGCCATTGATGACTCAGAAACTCTAGACATATACTAAGATCTTAGGTAGATCTCTGATACCATTTGTAATGGAACGAGTCCTATCTTTTAAGACTTTCCATTAATAACATACTAAACTAATACTCTAAATTTTAAAATATTAATTTCAGCAGAAAATTGGGTAGAGTTTATTTTAAAAATGAGCTAAAAACCATACAAACAACATGTATTATCACAACCTTGCATTACATATAAAATCACCAAATCTTAAAATTTAATCCACAGGATTAATATATGTCATATCATCCATAACTCCAAGACAATACTCCTAATTATTATATTGGATCTAAGAAAGATTCCATCTAAGACCAAAACAAAATCCATAATCCAAAACAGTAATGCAGAAGCAACTATAACCATATGTCAACATGCAAAAGCAAAAATAATATATCCATCATAATATATATATACTACATCATCAGAATATACAACGTTCATTCAAAACTAATAATATACATCCACAATTCTTCAAGTCTCTAAAATCTTCAAAGGTCTTTAGGCCCAACAATCTATGTTCCCTCTAGCTAATCCTATCTTCAATTCTTATCAAGTTTCAGCTTATCTGGAAGGGAATAGAAAGCAAAGAGTGAGCTGAAGGCTCAACAAGGTACCATAAAACAAAAACAGCAATTATTCATATAAAACGTATAATTACATATAGAGAAAGAAACGTGGAAATATAAACGGGCAATATAAACATGCAAGTAAACAAGATAAAACATGAAACGATGCATAAACCTGAGGAAATATGCTCAAAAGTTCTTAGTTCTTGTGCAAAATCAACTTAATCATAAGTTCCTCCTTATTTACATCCCGAGGGCAGGGTGGTTCTCCCTATTTCTTATTCCTTGGTTCTTAGGTATCGATACACTTGGTTCTTCCTTCTTATTCTTGAACATCATTCACTTATTCATGGTTCTTCATTCAAAATTCTTATTTAAATGATCCGAAGATCCATAATTCTTATAAAAATGATTCAAAGATCCATAATTCTTATACAAATGATCTGAAGATCCATAATTCTTATACAAATGATCCGAAAATCCATAATTCTTATACAAATGATCCGAAGATCCATAATTGTTATTCAAATGATCCGAAGATCCATAATTCTTATACAAATGATCTGAAGATCCATAATTCTTATACAAATAATCTGAAGATCCATAATTCTTATACAAATAATCTGAAGATCCATAATTCTTATACAAAGTTCATATCCTCCAAAATTTACATCCCAAGGGCAGGATGTTAAATTAGGCTTAATCATTGTCCTCCAAAATTAATGCCCCGAGGAAGGCAGTCCACGCATCATTTGGTGAACGGGGTTATACCCCTGGCATGCTGGTGAGCTTTGGGCCGAAGCCATCAAACAGGCTCGGAGCTCTCAATAATATCGGATGGCGTAACATGTTACGACTTTTTAGAGGAAACATGTCCAAAGGGCCCACATATCTTATCAAATAGTGTTTCCTCTTCATGTCTCAAGATATACAAATACCCTACTCTCCATATTCGAGTTAGGGTTGGAAGCGAAGCTTCCGGAAATGAAACGAACACAAAATACATGCTAAATATCAAAATCGAACACAAAAATCATGATATTAATACTTAATCATGAAATCAACCCATCTAATCATGAGAAACATGCATTCTTTGAACTAAATCTTAAAGAGAGAGAATTTAGGGTATAATTACTAAAGTGGAGATATAAAAAGGCAGGAATACAAAAATAAAGCTTAGGGGTACACTTGCCTCAATCTGATATACTGATTTCCTTACTCTGATCGAACCAAAAACGATGGAGATTTCCTTCCCTTTTCCTCTTTTCTCTTATCCTCCCTTCTCTTTTCCTTCCCTATTGTGTGTGTCGTGCCTCCTCTTCCTTTCCCTCTCCCCTCTTCTTTACCTTTTATAAACACGAAATGAAGGCGGTGGAAGCTTCTAGAGCGCACTCGAGCGTGCATCAAGTGCCAAGACAGAACACAGGATCGTGCTCGAGCGCTCATCAAGCGGTCAATTCTATTTTTTTGTGCCTAGGTGGCACCTTGGGCGTCGCTTGAGCGCAGCTCAAGTGCACCTATTCTATCAAATGCGTCCGGTTTGCACCTCGGGTGTTGCTCGGGCGCCGAGGCCTTAGGTGCTTATTTTGCTTCCGAATCAAATTTTCTCTTCATTTTTCCTTAATAAATTTATCCTAAACTTAATTATATTAACTTAATTACTAGGAATTACCATGTTTTGGAACCTAGGTCATTATAATCTCCCCTACTGATAAAAATTTTGTTCTCAAAATTTAACGAACATTGGAGACAACATTCCTAACATTCCTAAGTCACTTTCCTCATTAAATAATTTCCTAGGAAACCTTAAGCATTCAAATTGTTCTAACCCTTATTACCCAATATGTTTTATCCAAATCTAAATTCATCAAGTCTGAGTGTAACCCAATATGTTTTATCCAAAGGTTCTTTACAAAAAGGGCAGCTAGCCGGATAAGTAGTGGCGTAGGATCTGGTACAAGATCCGTGGGATCATCTAAAAAGATGAAAATAACTGAGAAAGGTAAAACCTTCACCGAGGTTCAGTCTGTGTCTAGCTCCCAAGCGTCCATCGCAAATTGTATTCACTGTGGGAACAGATATCCGAGGAGGCCATATTTTAAAGCAACGGGGGCTTACTTCAACTATGGACAGACAGGACACCGAATCAAAGATTTCCCCCAACCAAAAAGGATGGAAGAAAAGAAGCCTACAGTTCTAGCCCGAGCCTTTATAGTGACAGTTCAGGACCCCGAATGTGGTCAAAGGTACACTTCTTCTTTGTGGAGTTTCTGCTTCTGTTCTATTTGATAGATTCTGGGTCCATATACTCTTTTGTTTTCCCATAATTTGCATGTCACATCACTTCAATCCCAAAAATTTTAGATTTCTTTCTGGCTGATTGACACCCACGATATGTCGGCAATTACTAATATCATGTATCAAGAATGTATTATGGAGATAAATGGGATGCAATTGGTAGTTGATTTGATAATATTAGATATGGGTGATTTTGATATTATTTTGGGGATGGATTGGCTGGCTAACTATCATACTAGTATAGATTATTTTTCAAAAAGGGTGTGCTTCTCTATTCCGGGAGTTGAGCCCTTTTTCTTCCAAGGAATTAAAAGGGAAGAGTATACCAGTGCTAATTTTTGCATTGCATGCCAAACACTTGATTAGAGGTGAATGTCAGGCTTATCTAGCATATTCTAGTACTATCGGGAGTCATAGTGTGCTAACAAAAGATATTTTTGTTGTATGTGAATTTGAGGATGTGTTCCTAGTGGAGTTGCCTGGGTTACCTCCTTATAAGGAGATAGAATTTGAGATAAATGTTATTCTCGGAACCAGCCCTATATCGAAGGTGCTGTATCGCATGGTGCTTGCTGAATTAAAAGAGTTAAAATTACAGTTGCAAGAACTATTAGATAGGGGATTTATCAGACCTAGTGTATCTCCATGGGGTGCACTGGTACTTTTTGTCAGGAATAAGGATGGATCATTGCGACTATGTGTGGATTATCATGAACTTAATAAAGTCATGGTCAAAAATAAATATATGTTGCCGTGAATAGATGATTTGTTTGATTAATTACAAGGGTCCCAAGTGTTTTCTAAGATTGACTTGCGATTGGGATACCATTAGTTGAGAATAAGTAGGAGGATGTGGCCAAGATCACTTTTCAAACAAGATACGGTCATTATGAATTTCTGGTTATGCTGTTCAACCTTACAAATGCTCCTGCCGCCTTCATGGACTTGATGAATAGGGTGTTTCAATCCTATTTGGATAAATTTATGGTAGTGTTTATTGATGATATTTTAATTTATTCAAAGAGTCATGAAGAGTATGAGACTCATTTGAGGATTGTATTTTAAGTACTATGAGAAAAGAAATTGTATGCTAAATTGATGAAATATGAGTTTCGGCTAGAGAAGGTGGTATTTTTGGAGCATGTCATTTCTAATGGCAGTATTTCTGTAGACCCTAAAAAGGTTGAGGTTGTTGTCAACTTGAAAAGGCCTACCTCTATGACTGAAGTCAGGAGTTTCCTTGGTATGACGGGGTATTACAGGAGATTTGTAGAAAATTTCTTCAGGATTGCCTTTCCTTGACTCAGTTAATAAAGAAAGAGGCCAAGTTTGAATAGACAGAAGAATATGCCCGGAGTTTTCAGGAATTAAAAGATCATTTGACTACTGCTCCTGTACTGATTATCTCGGAGGGATTGGGTGGTTTCAAAATTTATTGTGATGCCTCCAAGACGGGGTTGGGATGTGTGCTGATGCAGAATGGAAGGATAGTGGCTTATGGGTCTAGGCAATTAAAGGTGGACGAGAAGAATTATGCAATTCATGACCTGTAATTAGCTATAGTTGTGTTTGCCCTGAAAATTTGGAGACACTATCTTTATGGTTAGACATTTCTAGTTTATTCCGATCATAAAAGTCTAAAGTACTAACTTTTACAGAAGAAATTAAATATGAGACAGAGGAGATGGATGAAATTTTAAAAGGACTACGACTATGAAATTCATTATAAACCCGAAAAGGCTAATGTGGTTGCCGATGCTCTGAGCAGCCACTTAAGTTTTGTTGTAAGGTTGCAGATTAAGCAAATTGAGATGTTAGATTGTTTAAAACAGTGTGATATTCAGCGATACATTCATGGAAATCAAATGATGTTATCTTACCTGTAGATTCTGCTAGAGATAATTAAGGAGATCAAAGAGAAGTAGGCAACTGATTCTTTTTTGATGAAAATTGTTGAGGACTTAGATGGAGACTCCAAGAAGGACTTCAATGTTTGTGTTGATGGGGTGTTAAGGTGTAAGGATTGTTTATGTGTTCCCGACGATAAAGAGTTGAAAGAGAACATCTTGAAATAAACCAACTGATCTCGGCATACGATACACCCGGGATTAAACAAGATGTTTCAGGATTTGAAAAAGGGATTTTGGTGGAAAAACATAAAAAAGAAAATTGTGGATTATGTGAGGAAATGCTTAGTTTGTCAACAATTAAAGGCGGAAAGAAAGAAACCATCTGGATCATTATAGCCAATGCCCATTCTAACTTGAAAGTGGGAAGATGTTGCAATGGACTTTGTATCAGGTTTACCTCGGACTCCAAAGAACCATGACGCCATCTAGGTTTTCACTAATCGGCTGACTAAGTCAACACACTTCCTGGCAATTTGAACTACGTACTCTCGCAATAAACTTGCACAGTTGTATGTAAATGAAATTGTTAAACTCCATGGTGTCCCTGCAATAATTGTGCCAGATCGAGATTTGCAGATCGTTTCTAAATTTTGGGAGAGTTTGCATAAAGAACTGGGGATAGAATTAAAATTCAGCACGACGTATCATCCTTAAAAAGATGGTTAGTCGGAGCACACCATCCAGATTCTAGAAGATATGTTAATGGCTTTAGTATTAGAGATGAAAGGAAATTTGGACAACTATTTAGCCCTTGCGGAATTTGCATATAATAATAGTTATCAAGCGAGTATTGGCATAGTCCCTTTTGAAGCGTTATATGGGAGAAAGTGTAGATTACCGATCCACTGGGAGGAAACTGGGGATAGAAGGCTCTTGGGTCCTGACATTATCAAGGAGACAATTGAGAAAATTAAGCTAATTCATGAGAAGTTAAAAATATCTCAAAGCAGACAGAAAAGTTACGCGGACCAAAGGAGATCAGAGTTGCGATTTGAAGTAGATGACTATGTATTTTTAAAAGTATCACCAACAAAATGAACGTATAGATTTGGAGTAAAGGAAAAATTAAAGTCGCATTTTATTTGTCCTTTGGAGATTTTGGAGAGAATAGGAGAAGTGGCATACAGATTAGCCTTGCCACCTAACTTGGGAGATGTCCATGACGTATTCCATGTATCGATGCTCAAAAAGTATGTTCATGACCCCGCACATGTGATTGAGTATGAGCCGCTCACAGTTAATGACGATTTGAATTATGTGGAGGAAAAGGTATGGATATTGGATCAGAAGGACCAGATGCTATGCTCAAATACCATTCCCCTGGTAAAGATTTTGTGGAAGAATCATACTCCCGAAGAGGCAATGTGGGAACATGAAGAGGAGATTCTTTTTTTTTTGTTAAGTAATTAATTGTATTAAAAATTAAATGATATGTACAATCAGCTATGTTCTTTACCAAGTATTTTTCCGACTTGGAAAATGAAACATAGAAATAGGGAGTCCCCTGAACCATGACGAATGTCATTAAAAACAAGATTATAAAATCAAACTCGACATTGAAAACGCAAATGAACGAAGATCACTCCGCTCAGCTAATGAACGAAGATCACTCCGGTCAACAAATGAACAAATATCACTCCGGACACTGCGACAAATCCACTCTGTCCAATAGTGAGCAAAAAGCAGATCGGCCCTCTTCAGTCATTGAGCGAAAGAGGCCATTCCATCCTTACAGAGAACAAGAGGCACACTGAATAGAAGAACAAGGCCACTCCGTCCATCAAAACGGACTTCCGAATTTATCAAGCGCATGGCCACTCCGGTCTTTAGCGAACATAAAGCACTCCGGACATGAGAGTCGTCAACCGTAACTTTTAGCAACAACACGCGAAGAGGAGATTCGAATAAAATACCCCCAACTATTTTTGTACGGTATGTAAGTTTATTATTAAATTTTGAGGTTGAAATTTCTATAAGTAGCGGGGAGTGTAACGACCTAGTTCCCGGAACATAGTAAATTTTAGTCATTGAGATAATATAATTAAGTTTGGGGAACGGGGATTAAGGAAAAATGAGGAAAAATTCAATTTTGAAGTAAAAATAAGCTTCAGGGCCCAGCGCCTAATCCGCGCCCGAGGCTCCCATCGGGCGCATTTAATAGAATGGTTGTGCCCGAGCTGCACCCGAGGCGCCAGCCGAGTGCATTTAACAGAATGTCTCACCCAAAGTGCGCTCGAGCATGATTCCTGATTGTGCCTTAGCGCACGACGCACGCTCGAGGGGCACTCGAGCGCATTCCAGAAAGTTCCCACCGACTTATTTCGTGTATAAATTGAGAAAATGAAGGGAAAAGAAGGGGAAGGCTCGCGATAGCAGGGAGAAGAGGGGAAGGAAGGACAAGGGAAAAAAGAAAAGGATGAGGAAATTTTAGCAGCTTTCGACCCGATCAGAGTAAAAAAAATAGTAAATCAACCAGAGGCAAGTATACCCTAACCGTTTGTTTTTGTTATTACTATTTTTACCTCACTATAAAGTATTCCGCTTTTAAGATTTGTATGTAATACCACATGTTTTCCATTTCTCTTGTGATATTATGAATCATCGCATGATTCTACATGAGTATTATGAATTATTGGTTCGATTGCATTGTATTGCTCAGGATTCATGACCGGATTCGTTCAGTTTACTATTCATGAACCCTAAACATGAAAATATGAAAAATAAAGATGGAGAAAAATAAATTATGACATGGGAAAATTGATATTGAGAAATAGTTAAGCTAATGAATGTATTATTTGAAAAATTGTTAAAAGTGATACTGGTAAACAATACTGAGGATCCCAAAATGTGTCCGAAAGGCCTTGTGAAGTAAGGAATGAAGGTTTCGCTATGTAAAATTTGGAATGGCCAAGAGCAAGAATTTCCAAAGTTAAATAAAAACTAATAAAAAACTGGACTAGGGATTGCTCAACAGGTAATATTCTTTGGTCTACTATGAATATTGTAGTGAAAACTTGAGGATACCCTGGCCCGGTATCCTGGCCACTTAGTGAAGCGAGTGATATTCTTGGCAAGCCTTAGGAAGTTATAGTGGTAATCGAGGATAACTTCGTCCGTAGAGTGATACATGGTTCGCCTTCCTCGGGGCCTTACTATGGAGGACAATGAATCACGAATCTAAGATCATCTTGGTCCTCAGGATATAAACAAGGAGGAATCATAAGAATTTGCATTAATAAGGATGAAGGAACCAAGAATTATGAATCTAAGATCATCCTGGTCCTCGGCATGTAAATAAGGAGGACATCCTGGTCCTCGGGATGTAAATAAAGAAAAATTATGAAATGATATGTGAATGTGGAAGAAGGGCCCCTGAAATGAGATGAAAGCATGAAAGGAATATGAAATGATGCATGATGGTGAAAGAATGAAGAACTATGGCCTTTGATTGTGTGAAGTAACATAATCTATCCTTAATTATTTGCTCCTCCGCTAGTAGGGTCCACTAGCCCTGATCCCTCAAGATAAATGGTAAATGGAATTAAATCAGTAAAGATAAAGTAAAAAGAACAAAGACAAGACTTAACTAATTTCCGTTTGTGCATTACTTCATGTTTTGCATCATTTGTATTGTTTTTATGATGTATTTTCTCGATCTCAATCTTATCATATATTTTGCATGAAAATTTGTATGCTATAGAGGTTATGGTACCTTGTTGAGCTTATTGCTCATCCCTTTGCTACTTTTCCCTTCTAGATAACCCTGATGAATTGATGCGAGACGAAAAAGAGTGAAGATAGGGTTTAGTTGAAGGAAGAGTTGCTGAATTTTAAAGACTAGTGATATTATAGTTGTATTAATGTATGTCATGAAGAAAATGTTTATGTTTTTGTATGAATATTATAAAATGATAACATATCATGATTTATCTATTTTTGTGGATATAGTTATGCTTCCACATGTACGAATCGTGGGTTTATATGGGCTTTTAGAAGGCATCTCCCTTTTGATCACAATATGTGGTTGGGAGAATTATATTGAAGCCAAAAATAAAATGGCGTAAATATTGTGATCCTGTGAATGTATTTTGAAATTGTGATTGTGATGTGGATGTGAAGAGGATAAATTTTGAGTTTCAATTAATTGTATACTATGTACAGGTTTTTAATTACAAGTTGTAAATATGAGTTTCCTACACTTTTAGGGCAGACTCTACCCAATTTGCTATAGAAATTAGGTTAATATGTGTTTATTTAACTGATGGCCTTAAAGGATAGGGCCCATTTTGTTACAAGTAAAGAAGGAAGGTTTCGTTATATAAATTGTATTGGCCAACTATGAAAGAGGACCTAGACCAAGAGCAAGAATTTTCAAAGTTAAGTTAAACAAATAAGAAACTGGACCAGGTATTGTTCTGCAGGTAACATTCTTTGGCCTGCCACAAATATTGTGGTGAAAACTCGTGGATTCCCTAGCCCTGTATCCTTGCCACGAATAAGCGGGCAATATTCTTGGCATGTCATAATGGTAATCAATGATAACTCCATCCACGGAGTGATACGTGGTCCGCCTTCCTCGGGGTGTCACTTCGGAGGACAAGAATAAGGAATTTAAGATCATTCTAGTCCTCGGGATGTAAATAAGGAAAAATCATAAGATTATGCAAGAATAAGAAACAAAGAACAAAGAATTTTGAGTATATGATCATTTTGGTCCTCGGGATGTAAATAAGGAGGACATCCTAATCCTCAGAATGTAAATAAGGAGGAAGTATGAGATGATATATGAATATAAAAGGAGGGCCCTTGAAATGAGAAGAAAACATGAAATAAATGTGAGATGATGTATGGATATACAAGAATAAAGAACTAAGGTCTTTGATTGTGTGGAGTAATACAATCTATCCTCGATTATTCGCTCCATCTGCTAGTAGGGTCCACTAGCCCTGGTCTCTCAAGATAAAAAGATAAATGAGATAAATAAGAAAAAGATAAATAAAAAGAACAAAGACAAGTCTTGATCATAGTTTCCGTTTGTGCATTACTTCATATCGTGCATTGTTTGTATCGTTTATATGAATCACTTTCTTGATCTCTTTCTTGTAATATATTTTGCATGAAAATTTACATGTTATTTTGAGGTTATGGTACCTTGCTGAGCTTATTGCTCACCCCTCTGCTATTTTTATTCTCCCATTTCAGATGAAAAAGATTGAAGATAGAGCTTAGTTGCAGGAAGAGTTGCTAAATTTTGAAGAATGGGGATTTTGTAGTTGTATTAATGTATGTAAATATAAGAAAATGTTTGTGCTTTGTATGAATATTGTAAAACTATGACATATCATGATGTATTGTTATGGACATAGTTAAGCTTCCGCAGGTATAATTGTTCGATTTGTATAGGTTTCTAGAAAACATCTCTCTTTTGACCTAAAATAGCAACTGAGAGTACTACATTGGAGCCATAAATGAAATGGCATTAATGTTGTGATCCTGTAGAAGTATTGTGGATGTTTTTTATTGTGTTGTGGATGTGAAGGGGATAAACCCTGACTTTCAATTATTTGTATATTATGTACACGTTCTTGTTCATAGGTTGTATGTATGGGTTTCCTCCACTTTTTGGGGAGATTCTACCCAATTTTATGTAGAATTTAATTTAATATACTAATTAACGGAGAGTCTTAAAGGATAGGACCCGTTCCATTACAACTCTGCTTTCCAATCTGGGCGAGAGTTGGGTCCAAAGTTTTTACCTTATCTAGATAATATTTTTCAATTCTATTGAAAAAATTCAATCACATTAGATTCTCAAACAAAAATTAATTAAATTCAATCATCAAACCAATTAAGGCATCTCCTTATAACTTCTCTGATATCACTTTAGCTATTATGTCCAAAATTTTGATCCTATAATTATCACATTGCTGATTATTAATTAATCAATTTATCATTTAATAATATTTGGACGTAAATTTCACATTGATATCTCGACCGATTATAATAAAATAAATTAAATCATACACAATATCCAAATAAGTCTCACGTCTCATGTTACTCTGACATTGACCTAACTGTGACATTGGACCTTACATAATGACATCGGACCATAAATTTACCTGTCCAATATAGAAAATTAGAGTACACAAATCTGTAGAAAAATAGACCATAAATATATTCTGATAACCGATAAATAATTATCGGACAACTCACTTCCCAAAATAATTATAATATATTAACAAAAATATAAGCCATTGTCCGAAAACCACAGTACGACATTCTCAACATTCTAACATTGTTTGAAATCAATACAACATTTTAATATGTTCTAAAGCTATTTGAAACATAACATAATACATTAACTATCATCCAGAGGTGGCATTATAACATTTTAAAAATTCTAAAACTATTCGAAAACCATAAAATAACATTAAACATTGTATAATCTTAGATTATGGACTCTCCAACATAATCGTTCCTCATTTCTATTTATTCGACAAGTGTTCATGTATCTTATTTGAAGGGGTTAGTAAAACAAAGGTAAGGAATAAGCTAAAAGCTCGGCAAAGCTGGTAATATATCAAAAGATCGTATATAATTTTCATTTAAAATATATCGGAGTGACAATGATCAGAATCTGATACGATGACATAAAATTTGTATAATACTTGTGCAAACAATTCAGGTTATATATTTCCAAAATTTTTATCATGTTCTTACTAATTTCTTTATCATCAAAACATGCTAAAATCTAATTTTTTAGAGACCAAGTGTCAGTAGGCATTACTAACTAAAGGTGGCATCATCGGACAACTCACTCCCCAAAATAATCACAACACCACAATAAATATTAACCAAAATATAAGCCATTATCCGAAAACCATAGTACATCATTCTTAACATTCTAACGCTGTACAAAATTAATTTAACATTTTAATATGTTCTAAAGCTATTTGAAACATAACATAATACATTACCTATCATCCGGAGGTTGCATTATAACATTTTTGAATCGTCTGCTCAGACTGGCCATCAGTTTGAGAATGATAAGTCATACTAAATTTCCGATTCTTCCCTAATTCTCGATGCAAGCTCTCCCAAAATTTAGAGACGAACCATGGATCACAATCGGAAACAATAGATGCTGGCACACCATGTAATCTAACAATCTCGCTAACGTACAACTGTGACAGGCGATCATGGAAAAGCGTAGTCTGAATGGCTATAAAATGGGAAGATTTCGTCAACTGATCCACAATGACCATGATCACGTCTTGATTCCTCAAAGTCCTCAAAAATCTAGACACAAAATCTATCAAAATGTCCTCCCACTTCCAACTGGGGATGGACAACGACTGCAACAATCCAGAAGGCTTTCTCCTCTTACCCTTCAGCTGCTGACAAATAAGATATCGGCCAAGAAAGGAAGCAATCTCCCTCTGCATGTTTCTCGACTAGAACATTTCTCTCAAGTCTTGGTAAATCTTGTTTACTCTGGGGTGAATCATTTACCTGGTTTTGTGAGCCTCCTTTATGATCTCTTTCTTCAAATCCTTATCATTAGGTACACATAACCTCTCCCAAAATCTCAAAATTTCATCCACGCACATTAAGATCAACTCAGGAATCTCTACCATGATTGCTAACAATGTCTATCAAAAACAGGTCACTTTCTTACCCTTCCTTAATCCTCTGAAAGATCTCGGGCTGAACATGTAAAAAGGACAACATCATCCGATTGCCTTTGACATAGCACAGGATATCACAAAGTTTCAAACAATCCAACATCTCCATCTGCTTGACCTGCAACCTCGCTATAAGACTAGTCCGATAGCTCAAGGCATTTGCGACTACATTTACCTTCCTAGGTTGATAGTGGATCCTACAATCATAGTCTTTAAGGAACTTGATCCACCTCTGCTACCTCATATTCAGCTCTTTTTTTAAGAACAAGTACTTGAGGCTTTTGTGATTAAAATACACAAGGAACTTCTCGCCATACAAGTAATGCCTCTAAATTGTTAACGTGAATACCACGGCAGCTAACTCTAAATCATGGGTCGGGTAGTTCTTCTCATGGATCTTCGATTACCAAGACCCATAAGCTGCCACCTTCCCCTTTTGCATCAAAACACAACCGAGTCCAAACTTAGAGGCATCACAGTACACTTTGAAACCACCCGAGCTGTCAGGGATGGTCAAAATCCGTGCCAAAGTCAAACAATCCTTCAACTTCTGGAAGCTTCAGTCACACTCTTCGGTCCAATGAAAACTTGGTTCCTTCTTCATCAAATGGGTAAGAGGTAAGGTGATCCGAGAGATGTTTTCCACAAAACGATGGTAATAACCAGCCATCTCCAAAAAGCCATGAACCTCCGACAAGGTTGTGGGTCGACTCCAACTAATCACCGCTCCATTTTTTTTCAGGTCCACCAAGATGCCTCCATAAAAAATGACGTGGCCCAAGAACACTACCTCATTGAGCCAAAACTTGCACTTCCATAGTTTTGTGAACAACTGATGCTCCCGAAGTGTTTAAAGCACGATCCTCAAATGCTCCTCGTGCTCAGTACAATTCTTGGAATAAATCAAGATGTCATTGATGAAAACCACGACAAATTTATCCAAGTACGGCTAGAAGACCCAGTTCATCAAATCTATAAACACGGCCGGTGCATTAGTCAATCCGAATGGCATCACAAGGAACTCGTAATGACCGTACCTTGTCTGGAAAGTCGTCTTTGCCAAGATCTTCTGCTTGATGCAAAGCTGATGATGCCCCAATTGAAGATCGATCTTAGAGAACAAACGGGTCCCCTACAACTGATCGAAGAGATCATCAATCCGTGGCAACAGATACTTGCTCTTAATCACGATCTTATTTAGCTCACGATAGTCTATACACAGCCTTAAAGTCCCATCCTTTTTCACGAATAGAACTGGAGCACCCCATGGGGAAACACTGGGTCTAATAAAACCCAATTCCAGAAGATCCTACGGTTGCTACTTCAATTCCTTTAACTCGGTAGGAGCCATATGATACGGGGTCCTTGAAATAGATGTCGACCCCGGCACAAGATGAATCCCAAACTCAATCTCCCGATGAGGTGGCAAAGTAGACAACTTATTAGGAAACACATCCTCAAACTCACGTACAACCAAAATTCCCCTAATCGACAACTCACGGCCCTCCGCCACACTAGAATAAGCCAAATAGGCTTCACATCCAATTTGTAACAGGTGATAGGCTTGCAATGCCGAAATGAAGCTAGATGACTCTACCCATTGAATTCCCTGGATGTGAAAGGTTCACATCCCAGAATTGCAAAGTCAACATTCTTATGAAAATAGTCAATGGTTGCATGATTTCTGGACAATCAATCAATACCTAGAATGACATCGAAACCCTGCATATCAAGGAGAATCAAGTCAACAGCCAAGGACAACCCATTCACCTCCATAACGCACCTAGGGTAGGAAACATTAATAATAATGGAAGATCGCATGGGTGTGGACACAATCAAAGAGAAATTGAGAGTCATGGGCAAGGATGCAATACGACAGGCAAACGGGGGGAGACAAAAGAATGCGTGGACCCAGAATCAAATAGCACTGAACAAGAAACGCCACAAATAAGAAGAATACCTTCTACCACGTTGTCTGGTCCCCTAGCTTCACTTGCAAATACTGCAAAAGCTTTTCCTTAAACCATCGGCTTCAAAGCACGGATCTTCAGCGGCTGAGGGCATTCTTTGGCTCTATGCCTCACTTGACCACAATTGAAATAGACACCCGTCAACTTAAAACAAGGCCTACTTCCATGCATCTTCCTGCAATATTGACACGAGCCCACTGAACCTTGAGACGATGTCGGGCTCTAACTACCCCTCTTTTTAGAATTTAGCTGCTTAGACTTCTTGAACAGCCTCCCTGAACTTGCCCCAAAACTAGCACTAATCCCACTCTTGCCTGGCAACTGTTTCTTAAAGAACTCCTCCTTCGTGAGCTCTTGCTGGTGGATCAGGGCACGATCCAACACATCGACGTAAGTAGTCAACTTCAGGGTCGCCAATTGCTTGCGGATATCATCTCGTAAGCCCTGCAAAAACTTCATCATCTTTCTCTCCTCATCCTCAACCATGTAAGAGGTGAACCGTGACAATTCAGTAAATTTGGCGTCATATTCGGCCACGGTCCGACTACCTTGTCTCAACCGGATGAACTCCTCTTCCTTTTTGACACAAAGGCTGGAAGGATAATACTTTTCCATGAACGCCTCCTCAAACATCTGCCAAGTGATCTCATCCTCCGACACCCCTGGTGCTCTTTTCTTCATCTGCCACCAATGATGCACCTCACTTTCTAGCCAATAGGATGCAAACAAAACCCGATCCTCCTTAGAACATCAGATCACACCGAAAACTTTCTTCAGTCTCTCAAACCATATATCCACTTTATTAGGTTTGGGCTCTTCCAGAAACACTGGAACTCGCTCCTAGATGAAGCGATCGTATGTAAAAGGTCCTGAATTAACAGGGGCTTGTACGGGAGCAGAAGAAGGAACAGGGGTGAGATTTTGCTGCTCCACATTCTCGATGATGTTTGCCATGCGACCCAACATATTGAGATATTCGGCCTCCCAATCTTGGGTTTGACCACCTTCTCATGAGCCTCTACATCTAGGCAGCATATCCGACTTTAGAAAATATTTCTGAAATAATAACAGTCACGAGTTAGTCAAAAGATTGGAGTCTAATTTTAACTTTATTATCTACACAATTAAACAAAACTACCATCCTAACTTAGTTCTAGTCTAAGTTTCGCAACTAGGATAAGTAGAACTATCTATCCTAACTTGGGTACTCTATGGCTACATTCACCTATTCAGCCTTAGCCTACACTATCCTAAACCTCTACTTAAGATCTAAATCAATCCTAAGCTTCTTGATTGATATTAGCTGCCTATCCTGCTCTAACTGCCTACTCGAACTCGTTGGGCATAAGTGCATGCTTATCTTGAAGGAAAGAAGAAGTAAGAGTGAGTTAACAACTCAACAAGTAAATCATATTCAAAAGCAGTAGACAATATAAGTAAGGTTAAGTAAAAGAAAAATATATAATCGTGAAAGAGGTGTATAACACGAACATGATCAAATATGCTTTAGAATACAATTTACTTCTCTTTGGGATATAATTTATGTACAATTATTGTGACGGACCTGCCTTATTCCACCACATAAGTCCGCCGTCAAGCCTAAATCCTTGCATCAAATACAAAGAATAGATAATAACTACGTGGACATAAAAATTTTTCTTTTCTTTTATATACATAAACCTTTCACGTATACACAGAATCACTTAAGGCTGAACTACTTGAGTTGGCCTTCAAGTTTTAATTTTGTATATGGCCGGCCAATATTAAGGTTGGTCGGACATGAAATCCTTGACATGACATGAGATGCTACTAGAACTATCAATTTCATTCATCTTTAAAGTAATTACGGAAACATGCTAACATCCATAATTTCTTTTACAGCGGAACTGTTCTACAAATCCTTCTCAAAATATCAAAAGAAATA
>JAOVVI020004400.1:0-17677 GCA_028571085.2 Nepenthes alata | reverse complement strand
AAGATCGGCCTTCCCTTAATGTAAAAAGAGGTCCGGCCTCCACCCTTGGACAAAATCCAAACCTGCCCTCCCTTGATGAAAAATGAGTCCGGCTTTCCCTTGATGAAAAACAAGTCCGGCTTTTCCTTTATGAAAAATAAGTCCGGCGTTCCCTTGATGAAAAACAAGCCCGACCATCCCTTGATGAAAAACAAGTTCAGCTTTCCCTTGATGAAAAACAAGTCCGGCTTCCCTTGATGAAAAACAAGTTCGGCCTTCCCTTGATGAAAAATGAGTTCGGCTTTTGTTAAAAAGAACTCGGGCTTTCTCTCGCTTTTGTTGAAAATAACTCAGGCTTTCAATGAAAAAGAACTCCGACTTTCAGTAAAAAAAAGAACTCCGATTTTTGTTGCAAAACAACTCCGACTTTTGAACTCCGGCTTTTGTTGAAAAGAACTCCGGCTTTCAGTAAAAAGAACTCCGGCTTTCAGTAAAAAGAACTTCGGCTTTTAAACTCCGGCTTTTGTTAAAAAAGAACTCCGGCTTTTGAACTCCGACTTTTGTTGAAAAAACTCCGGCTTTCAGTAAAAAGAACTTCGGCTTTCAGTAAAGAAAACTCCGACTTTTATTGAAAAAGGCTATAAGAACAAGAAAAATGTATGAAATTCGGACAGCAAGTGGAACTCTATGACTTCCGACTTTTGAACTATGATGAATGGCCATTAAAGGATATGAACCAAAGAACCGAGTTTCCATTAAACTTACTGTTAAAGATGGATGAAGGATATTAGTATGACACTCGGGGACTGCCCCTGGGCCACGGGGAAATTTTTGGTGGCACAAGGCTCATGGACTACGTCCCCGTAATGAAGTGACTAGACGGCAGAGCTGGTTAGTGATGAAATGATGTATTACATTTGATGATTTGAGAGGAATTTGTAAAACAGTTCCGCTGTAAAAGGAATTAAGGATGTTAGCATGTTTCCAAAATTATAATATGGATGAATGAAGTCGATATTTCTAGTAGCATCTCATGTCCTGTCAAGTTTTTGTAGTCGACCAACCTGAGTGTTGGCCGGCCAGGTGTGAGACTTAGCACTATGATGGCCAACTCAAGGAGTTTGGCCTCAAGCAATCCTATGTACGAATGGTATATATGGAAGAAAAGAAAAATTTTATGTTCCACCAGGATAGTATTACATTGTATATGACGCAAAGGTTAGGCTTGACGGCGGTCTCATGTGGTGGAATGTGACCGGTCCGTCACAGTGGCGCTCTCTAATGGACTTAAGTCCAGGAGAAGATATCGAGGCAGATCCTGATGTCAGGTCAAGCCTATTCTTTGCTCGTGAGTTGAGGCTTGGAGGCGCTGCCTAAGTGCAAACTTAGCCGGCCGGCTTCTGGACGGACTACTTTTAGTCCTGTCAACCATCATTGACTAACATGCTATCTCCTTGTGTAGGAGGTCGTTGCATGTGCTGTTTGAGCCCCATATGATTTTGATCGCGAACGGGCTATTTGGATGACTAAAGTTTAATTCGACCGTTAATAGGCCGTTTGGATGACTAGAGTTTAATTATGACGGTTAATAGGCCACCTGGATGATCAGGGTTTAGTTACGACTGCTTGTGGGCCGCCTGGATGACGAGGGTTTGGTTACGATTATTAATACGCTGTCTGGAAGAACACGGTTTAGTTACGACTTCTTATGGGCCTCCTAAATGGCTAGGGTTTAGTTATGAGCGAGTAAAAACCTATCCGACTTGGGGGAAATCAAGGTTATATAACCCTGCAAGCAGACACACATGCATATGGAAAAGAAAGAGAAACAAAAGACAACACAACACGATTGAAAAAGCACTTTTATTTTATTAAATCAATATGTACATTAGAAGCATGCACGCACAATATGGATGACCTACCTGTGTCCTTACTGGAAGTAGCGCTTGAGGTGAATCGTGTTCCACGTCTTTAGAACTAACTTGTCATTCTTGGTTCAGAGTTTATACGCGCAATTCTGCAGAACGGCTGAGACTATAAAATGGCTTTCCAATTTCGGAGAAAGTTTATTCCGATTAGTGATCTTGCTTGTAGTCATGATACTTTGCAAGACCATGTTCCCAATTTCAAATTGCCACGTTTTTACCTTCTTGTTGTAATAGTATGCAACTCGTTGTTGGTAGGCCGTTGTCCGTAGCCTGATAGTGTCACGGGCTTCCTCTAAAACGTCTAGGTGTTCTCGGATTTTCTATGAGTTACCTTGTGGGTCGAAGGACTGAACCCTAAGACTTGGAAGCTCAATCTCAACCAGAATTATTGCTTCAATCCCATAGTAGAGATTGAAGGGCGTCTTGCGAGTCGGTTCCTTTGGAGTCGTCCGGTAAGACCATAGGACGGAGGGCAGTTTGTCGACCAAGGAGCCCATTGCGTCTTCTAGCTTGGTCTTTAGACCGTGGAGTAGCATGCGATTTGTGACCTCCACCTGTCCATTGGCTTGCGGATACGCTATCAAATTGTGGACAAATCTGATACCTAGACTGGTGCAATACTTGGTAAAGCGTTTTTAAGAGAATTAGGTTATGTTGTCCGTCATTATGAATTTGGGAATGCCAAATCTGTTGACTATACTCTAGTGGACGAATTCTAAAGCGTTGTGCTCGGTGATCTTGGCTAGCGGTGAAACTTTCACCCACTTAGTGAAGTAGTCGATTCCCCATGATGATAAATTTTCTTTGCCCAGTAGCAATGAAAAATGGCCCGAGAATATCAAACCCCTATTATGCGAAAGGCCAAGGAGATTAAAGAGTCCTCAACTCAATGGGTGGCTGATGGTGAAGATTACCGTAGAGTTGGCAATTTTCACACTTTTTCACAAAGTCGAGGGCATCTTTCTTCATCGTTGCCCAGTATTATCCCTGACGTGTGATTTTGAATGCTAGGTTTTTGTCATTGATATTTGATCCGTAGATCCCAATGTGGACTTCGCTCAAGGCGTAGTCTTCCTCCTCAGGAGTTAAGCATCGGAGGTATGCAGCCAAGTAACCACGACGATATAACCGTCCCTCGACTATGGTGTATCAACCGGCCGTCTTCTTGATCCGCTTGGCTTCATTCATGTTATCTGGCAGTACTCCGTCCGTCAGGTATCTCTGGTAATTTATCATCCAGCTCTCCCCGTTGGAAACTTGCATGGATTTCTATTCCTCGGTGATAGGAGTGCTTAGGACTTCTCGTATGTCCCTCAAGTATTGTTCTGGGTTTTCGGCCGCCGCTACCCTAGAAAGTTGGTTGGTATTCCAGTTCTCAGTTCGGGGAACTTGGACCAGGGTCACCTTGTCAAACCTCCGGCTGGCTTCCTTCACCTTAGCCAAGTGAGGGTAGCATGCCTTGAAACTCCTGCTAACCTGGTTGACAACTTGATCAGAGTCGCTGTAGACGGTTAGTCGTTTGGTTGAGCACTCTTTAGCTAGTCTTAACCCAGCCAATAGGGTTTCGTATTTGGTAACATTATTGGTGGATAGGAAGTCAAGTCTAAGGGAGTATTTCACCACAAATCCATCAGGGGTCCTCAGTACCAGTCCGACTTTGTTGCCTGAGTCCATATATGACCCGTCTACGTTGAGGGCCCACTCCGGCTCTTCCTGGTGCCATTCTGCATCCTTAGCAGGTTGTTCATCTGCAATTGGTATCATGATCTCGACAATAAAGTCAGCTAGAGCCTACACTTTGATGGCTGGTTTGGGCCAAAAATTAATGTCGAACTCTCCCAATTTGATAGCCCATTTTACTAACCATCCAGAAACGTCGGGTTTCTAGAGTATACTCTTCAGCGGCTGGTCGGTCAAAATGACTATGCGATAAGCTTAGAAGTAAGGCCTCAGTTTTTGGGCAGAGAAGACAAGTGCCAAGGCTAGCTTCTCTACGCATGGGTAGTTCATCTCTACATCGGTAAATGTCTTGCTCACATAGTAGACCGGCCGTTGAGAGTCGGAGTCTTGGCGTATGTGGACAGAGTTGAGAGCTACCTCCAACATTGCCCGGTAGAGGTATAGCTCCTCTCCATCCTTGGGTGACATCAACAACAGTGGACTGGTTAGGTATTTCTTCAATTCGTTTAAGGCTGCCTGGCATTTTGCAGTCCACTGGAATCTATTTACTTTTGTCCCCATATAAGCCTTGAAGAAAGGCTGGTACTTATCTTCTGACTTGGCCAAGAAGCGGGACAAGGCTGCCAGTCATCTGGTTAGCCTTTGGACATCTTTGACACTCCGTGACGGAGTCATGTTCGTGAGGACCTTGATCTTCTCTAGGTTTTCCTCGATCCCTCGTTGAGAGATGATGAAACCCAAGAACTTTCCTGATGATACTCTGAAGATACACTTAGAAGGAATCAGAAGCCTAATCTGATGTGTGTGGAGCACCTCGAAGGACTCAGCCAGATCGCAAATATGGTTATTGGTGGTCCTGCTCTTGACAAGCATGTCATCGACGTACATCTCCATATTGCGGCCGATCTACTTTTTTAACATCTTATTCACGAGCAGCTTGTAAGTGGCACCCGCGTTCTTTAGACTGAATAGCATGACCTTATAGCAATAGGTGCCTTAGTTTGTCATGAATGAGGTGTGCTCCTTGTCCTCCGAGCTCATCCGGATCTTATTGTAACCCGAGTGCACGTCTATGAAGCTCAACAGCTCGTGTCCAAATGTTGAGTTCACCAACAGGTCGATCTTGGATAAAGGGAAGCTGTCTTTTGGGTAGGCTTTGTTAATATTGGTGAAGTCGACGTACATTCTATATTTTCTATTACTTTTATTTTCCAGGATGACGTTGGAGAGCCAGTCCAGGTACTGGACTTCTTTGATGAAGCCGGCGTCCAACAACTTCTTTACCTCATCCCGGATGGCGATTAGCTTTTCCTTGGAGTGGTTCCTCCGCTCTTGCCTGACGGGTTTGCAGTCAGGATTGTGGCCCAGCTTGTCAACCATCACTCTGGCCGGAATCCCAGGAAAGTCAACTGGAGTCCACGCGAATACATTAGTGTTCTGTTGTAAGAACATGATCAACTCATCACACAGTGTCCTGGTGAGTGAGCTCCCAATCTGTATGCACCTCTTTGGGTCCTCCGGATTCAGTGGGATTAGATCAGTAGCCTCACCAGACTACCGCTGCTGAAGCGTTAGTTCGTCTTGACGATGAAGTTCTCCTACTGTCTTGGTGTTTCCACTCGGTGTAATCTGGGACATGTAACATGTCCGTTCAGTGATTTGATCACCCAGCACTTCGCCTATACCGCAGGCTGTTGGGAACATTATTTTGAGGTGTGGTATTGAAGTGACAGCACCAAACACCGTTAGGAACGGGAGGTCTAGTATTGCGTTGTATACGAAAAGTAGGTCGATGACCAAGAAAGTAAGTGTACGACTTGCCATTCCTGGGTACGTACCCAGGGTGACCTCCAACTGGATCGTTAATTTGACGGCCACTGGTCTATTGCCAAGGCCATAAAGTAGGCATTCAGGAGTTTCAACTGACTCTTTTTTAGATCAAGTTTAAAAAATACATCGAGGTAAAGCAAATCACGAAAACTTTCATTATCAATAAAAACTCATTTCAATTGGTAGTCAACGCTACCGTTTGAAAGGAGTGCGGATATAACAAGGGGATCTGCATGGGGGGAGATTACATGGATTAAGTCATTATCGCTAAAGCTAATGATGTTTTCTTCTGCGCTATTTCTTCCGCCTAGCCTGCTGCTCCTTGCGATCCGCTAGGACCTTGGCCAGCCGACTTGCAATTATATTGAACACTTCGGCTGCCACCCGGTTCCATAGTTGGGAAGCCTCTGGTTTTTCCCTTCGTGAGGCTCCAGAGTCTTGCCCAGGGTTCCTGACAAACCTGGTGAGGTGGCCTCTCCGGATAAGCTCCTCAATCTCCCGCTAAAGTGTCTTTCAGTCTTCTATGGAGTGTCCAGGAGATCGATGAAAATCGCAGTACTTTGCAGAATTTCCTCTCTCCTCTTTTTTAAGTGGTTTTGGCCACTTAAGAAACTTCTCCCCATGAATCTGCATGAGGACATTGGATCACGTATAGGTCAGGGGAGTCGGGTTGATCGACCCATAGTCCCTCCATTTTGGTGCTTCGGTCATGTGCTGCTTCCAGTAGGAGTGATCACCACCGTGGTGCTTTCTCTTTGTCACAGTTGGGAAAGAGTGTGGTTATTTGGTCCGCTCAGGATGCTTAGCCTCATTGTCATCTTCAAATGCTTCGTAGGCCCTGGTGATAGATTACACCTCCCGAAAGGTTTGTGGATTCTAATGCGCCAGGTGTCTGAAGAAGTCCCAATGCGTTAAGGTAGAGATGAAATTGCCAAGCTATATTCTGTGAGCTTGGGGATTCTTCTCGTCTCCGCCATGAAGCAATTTAGGAACTTCTGCAGATTCTTCTTCCTACTTCTACTTGTTATGGGAGAAATGCCAAGGCTGCGTCTCCTCTCGATGGCTGGAGGCGTATTGCGCTAAGAAGAGGTCAGAGAGCTCACAGAGTCTCCGGATCGAATCAGATGGGAGACGTTGGAACCAGATACAGACGTCTCCCTTTAGCGTAAGAGAGAAATAGCAGCACATGGCTGTGTCCTCCAACCCTTGTAAACTCAGATGTGTGTGAAAATGATTGAGCTGATCCATTGGATCAGCGCTTCGATCATAAGAGTCAAGGGTTGGCATCTTGAACTTAGTCAACATGGGATGGTTCAAGATTTGTACCACGAAGATAGATCTATTCAGATCCATGGCGTGTTCATCATCCTTGAGCATGCGTTTCAGGATCTTCTCCACCCTCGAATCTACGGGGATGGCGTCGCCACTTCTTTTGGAGTTGAGGTAGGTTCTCAAATCCTTCCTTTCTCTGACTAGCAAGTGGCTGGCCGGTTACTACCACTAGTGGGTCTAACGATCCTAGAGGCTCCCTCCTATGCATGAGGGGAGGTGTCTGCCTGAGAATACCAGGGATTCCCTCGTTTTGGACTCTTATTCGGAGTCTTGCTACCCAAATGTTTTTTGAGCCTTGAACGGCTATAGGCGTGTGAGACCTCCGGAACTTGAGTGTTTCTTGGCCTCCTAGCCTTCTTGGAGGGTTGTTTTTCTTCTGGCCTCCCCTCTTGGGGGCTGGAGCAAGGACTATTGTTGGCAGAGCCCCCTGCTATGCATTTTCTTGGCGGGAGTAGAACATTTGGAGCATTCTGTTCATATTGATCATACTCTCTACCAGATTCTGGAAGAATGGTGCTGGCACACCATTGACCTTCCCATTTACCTGATTACCAGTAGCGTGGTCATGTCTCTAACGAGTTCGCTAGCTTGTGCCCTTGCATTTACCATTTTTATTGATGGAAAGTGATGCTGGGAGAGTGAAACTGAGTGAAGTTGCAGAGAAAAGTGGTTGCTTTTTGCTAGCTTCCCACAGACGGCTCCGCTGATGCGTCCTGGATCTATGTTTTGAATAGATTCAGGTCAAGTCGGTTGTCAGAGTCTGCCTCTTTCTACTGAGTCTAAATCCTACACACCACAACTACGAATAGGAGGTCAGGTGACAGCGGGATATTATCCCACCGTAAACACTTCGACGCCCAAGTCAACAAACAGCCTTCGAATTTGAGATAAGTGAGTGCTCTCGTTGAGAGAGGCTTTATTGGTTCGTGAGAAGTACTGGCTCTAAGCACTGTATTCGCTGGGAACGTAGTGGCAAAGAGAAAGAGAGAAAGAGCATTTGTAGTCTGAAAGCATGTGAGCTTTTCTACGGTGGCATTTGTGGACAAACGAGAACGTGTGAGCTTATTGTGGGTGAATGAATACATGCCATGGAGTGAGAACTTCATAGCCTTTTATAGTCGTTGTATTGCGATACCTTCCTTGTGTAGAAAAGTTTGATTCCTGCGCTCTATTGGGCTCACTGTCTTTTCTGGCGTGGAGCCTTTATGGCAGTAACGAGCGTTACTTTGATTGCTTTCTTTTTGTGTTCTGCAACCTTTAGGGTTTACTGTAGATAGTAGAAGATTCTGGCGCTTTCTTTCAGGGATGCGTGTTGAATCTGCTGATAACTATTGCCATTGAGATTGTCCTCTGTGGGGAGCGTGAAATTAGGGGAGAGGACCGTTGTTGATCGTGGACGGTTGCGTGAGCCAGGCTGGGCTTGGCCCACTTGAGGTCTTGTCTTCAGATGGTCAGCTAGGCCTGCCGCTGGTTAACGAAAACGTTGACTGTCTCGAGAGCAAGTCATTCGTCCTGCTCTTGGGCTTACTTAGTCTTTCGTCTGATCAATGGTAGGTGTTGATCGTCCAAGTGCAAATAGGCCGTTGCGGATCTGGGCCGTTCCTCTTTCTTGTGTCGTCCCATTACTGGCGTACCCATCATATCTATAAAATTTAGTTGGGAATGCGATTTGCAAACCGTTAATAATTGATAACGTAAAATTTTTGTTGATAAATATGAACATATATTATATGAGATTATTTCATTCATGATTATAAGAAATTAAAAAATGGCCAAGTTTAATAATATTGCTCTAAACAAAATAATAATTGATAAGTGTGAGAATAAACCGGTAGAATCTAGACTTGAATGTTCGAGTCGGAGCCATTAGGATGACCTAAAAGGGCGAATTAAAAGACCTGTCACAAGGATGCATTTTATCAAAAAATTATCTTGTCAAAAAACAACTCATCAAAGAAACGTAAAGGATGTTAGACACTCGTATATCAGTGAACTGTCCTATCAGAGAATTGTCTTGTTAAGATGCACTTAATTGCGAGGAACATAGGTTACAAACGGCTACTTTATTTTTTTTATTAAGGAAAATTTGAATCAAAATTTTATGAAATTAAAAAAAAATCTAAATTTTATCCCCAAGTATTATATCAACTCGGAGTTAAAATATAAAGGTTAGGGTATTCCTCAAGTACCAAACAATGTGGCATGAAAAAAACAAAAAACTTAAAGAAGGATACAAGCACAAAAGGAAATCGCATCCCCTACAGACTTTGTCCATCGGCCAAGATACATGCCCGCAAACATAATCGAAGCCCACAGGCATAACCAAACGCTTTGGCCCTTTGCAAACACCCTTGGCTATTTTGTTCTCGTCCTTCGACCATTGAAGCTACTCGGTCAAGGCAACTTATCCCAAATTTGTACTCATAACCAAACATTGCTATAGCATTTGTCTCGGCCATAACTATCGCCTCGGTCTCAATTATAAAGTCTTTGGTCATATCCACTAGGTCATATGCTACATCCTCGGTCATCAGAGGATTCAACAAGTCCTCTTCCAAACACCCGTGTCCCATGATCTATGCCCATATGCAGACTACGCGCCTTAATGTAGTACCACGCCATTGGTGAAGCCCATGGCTAAACAATGGGGGATAAATTCCAATGATCTAATATTGATTTGTTTTCTCTGTTATATGCAGCGAGATTTGTCATTAGCTTTTTCCGAACTACATCTGTAATTTGATTAACAATGTGAGACATATCATGGTTGTGGGATTCCTGAAAAGTTCTCTGATTTTGTTCTTGCCAAATAAAATAGACGGTGGCAGCCATAGTGAGATGCAAGGATTGAACTTTGATATTTTTCCTTTTCCGTTTGTTAGCTGCCCAGATGATATTCTGGTTCTAGTCAATGTATGGCCAGAGAAGACCAGCTCTACGACATATCGTTTTCCATACGTTGTCCGAAAACAGGCACTTGAAAAAAAGATGATCGTGGCTTTCGGTCCCACTATTGCAGAGAATGCAAATATTAGATAAATTGGCGTTGCTTTTGATGCGGTTTAGGGTACTTAACCTTCTGCGAATGACCATCTTTGTGAATGCATGTGCTGGAATATGGTTTGGGCTCCAAACAAGAGGTGCCCAATTCACTTTATCTTTAGGTGGGTGGAAAAGGTAGTAGGCTGAACTAACCGTGAAGGTTCCATTTGTACTGCCACCCCATCAGACTGAATCCTTCCCCCCAGTGACTGGCTTGTGTTGGGGAATATTTTCCACAAGGCTAGACACTTCTATATCGTATTCATTTGGCCATATCCAATGATCGCTCTTGATGATTTCCTTAACCTTTGCGTCACGGGGTAAACCAGTATCCATCATAATTCTGTCCGAGACTCTATGACACAGCGGATAAAAAGGATGCCAAGCCAAAAGAAAGTGTCAGCCCCATCACCTATAGAGTAGAGTGTAGTCGCTATCGTGTCAAAATTTTGAACCGTTAGATTAAACATACACAATTCAGATGACTTGATTGACTTTAGTTAGGGAAGTGCATACTATCAAATAGGCTATATCATCTACGATCTAAATGCATTGTTTTGACAAGCCTCTCTACAACCCAACCATTCTAAGAGGCCTACTAAATATATAATTCTCCTAATGGCGGTTTTGAACCCCAACATTAGGGAAACAAGGCGTAGTGGAAAGACAACTTGCACAAAACTGCCACGTTTATTCTAGAAAGTTAGAATAACATGCCAGTATGAAAGAATACTGGGGACTCATTCCAAAACAATTGAGGAGTTAAAGGCCATTCCTTTACAGGGAAGAAACCATATATCATGTTGAAAAACCAACCATGGGAGGTCGCATATGAGGTTGTCACTTAACCATAAAAATAACCTACTTAAGCGAGGAACATGCATAGGGAATGATGAAATTATATCGAAAACTTCCATAAATACAAAACTCTTTGACATATAAAAAGGGCATTTTTTGTTTGAGGCACATAATCACCCATAAAATTCACCTGCCAAGATATATTCCGAGTCACTCAAGTTTAACATCTAAAAGGTTAGGAGTCCAATCTCTAAATAATCTTCTCCCCATAAATAAAACCTTAAGACAGAGTATTTGTGATGGAACGTATTTTTCTGCTGAAAATTTTACAGAATTTCGTCTATAATACAAATATCTGCCAATACAAAACTTGTACAATCTCCTATATAAAATAAAATAATCCAATAATCCCAACATTTGACATCATATAATCAACAACACACAAAATCACACAGGATCTAATTGTCACATAAAACTCATGGCTCCAATATTGTGTATCTAAACACAACAACAATTAAAGAGAGATGCCACTAGGTACCTGTTACAAATCACAATAATCTGTGAAAGTATAAATAAATCCAAACGACAGTGAAAACTAAATCACTTGATCAACAACTTTATGTACAATATATATTAAGATTCCGAAAGAAATGTAAATATATACAATTTTTTCATAACATAAATAAAATTACAAATTATAAGATTTTGACATAATCTTTCAAATCCATGCCTAGTCCACTTTCAATCTCTATGTTGTCCCATCAGGTATATCAAACCCGTGCTAAATTAGAGATAAGGATAAGTAAGGGTGAGTTAAAAGCTCAACAAGTGTAATATAATCAAGACGGTAAGCAATATAAGCAAAGTAAAATATGAGGGGGATATACGAGTATAATGAGGATGTGTAAACATAAGATGTGATCGATTATACTTTTGGGATATAATTAATTTTTCACGTTTTATCCTTCTTCTCTTTGAGATGTAAATTATGCATAATTATTTATATTTACGGATCAGGGTCAGTAAGCCTTATTAGCTAGTGGTGCAGAAGAACGAGAAAATGAATTTGTTACTCTACACATTCTAAAGTATAACGGCTACACTTTAGGCCTACAGCTAATCGACCATTATTTATCATATCGATTATATTTTAGGTTTGCAACTATTTGGCTATCACATATGCCATCACATGTATTCTCGGGGCTCAGGGGTAGTCCTCGTCCTTTCACAGTAATATCTTAAGGCTTGCCAAGAGTATCACCTACTTCCATACGCGGTCAGGATAATCCTTGAATTTTTATTATAATACTAATGTCATGACAAAAGGTATTACCCTCCGTAACATAATCTATGGTCTTATTTTTATGATTTCTTAATCTTTTGAGGGAAGGCCGACTATACATTTTTCAGAATACCTTTATTTTGGAGAACAAATCCGTCATATAACCGATTGTGGAATTTCCCTCTCAATACTTGAACGATTTTTATCTTTCATTCAAATTTAAATATTCTCATGACTTAATTTGTATATACGAATATCATAAATATAGGGAAGAATAGAAATTCTTACCACTGAGAAGCAATTATAATATTAGAGGCTTCCAAATAATATTTCCTTCACAATTGCTTAACACAATATTTTTCAGATTACACAGATAAACATATGCAAATATATATACAACTTAATCAACAATTAAACAATATAAAAATTGTGCAAAATTTATCAAAGGGCTCGGGTGAATAGTAATCGCTATAGTGAATAGTGCCCATTGTGCATAATTGATTGATTCTTGAAATTTTGGGCATCCAGTGGATAAATTACCAAGTCCAAGACATCGATAAACATAATCTCAAGCCAATTTGTATATAAATTTTGAAGTAAATGCCTAAATGAGGTCTGAGAGGATCCTAGGATTCCAACAAACAAAAATATACATAAAATTATCAAATTGGATATCCAATCGATAAATTAACGTATATAGGATATGAGTAATAATATTCTAGTCCCAATTTATGTAAAAAAACCAAAAAAATCAGAGCCCGAAACTACTTGGGTGCGGGGTTAAGGTTTGAGTGCGAAAATAAGTTGAAATCCACAAATTCGGATATGAAATTCATATATATACATAATTAAGCTATGGGTATCACGTATACATATATGGACTGGGTATGGGGACAATAATATCTGAAAGGGATCGAACAAAAATAAAAAGGAATGGAAGAGAAGTGTATGGATGCACGTACCTCAACTCTATCTATGGTTTCTCCAACTAGTTCGACACTGGAATTGAACTCAAGGGCCTTCATTTTCCTGTTTCTTATTATTATTATTATTATTGTTGTTGTTGTTGTTATTGTTGTTGTTGTTGTTATTGTTATTGTTGTTATTATTATCATTATTATTTTCATTTCTTATATTTTAAAACCCAAATTGATACTTGGATGATAGAATGGGCGTACTTCGGGTGTCGACCCAACTAATCCAAATATTTTTTTAAAATTTTATAATATTTAATTAATTTTTATTACACCCAAAATACTCAAAATATAAATAAACCTAACTAAATTAAATACAAATTTGGGATATTATATTCTCCCCCACTAATAAAATATATCGTCCTTGAAATTTAACATATCTCAAAACTTAATAATAGGGGATAGTCCTTTCAAATTTTGCCTACGCACTCCCAAATCACTTTCTTGGAGAGACGATTATTTCTAACGAACCTTAATCATTCAAATCATCCTGCTCTTCAACGTCTAATACCTTTTATCAAAAAATTGAGATTGAAATCTCACTATAAGACGAATCCCAAATCTCCCACAATGATTAAACCTAATCATAAACCCACCTCGTTATTTATCGGTACACGGGAGACATCATGATAATCTATTCAGATTCAAAGGTAAGCCGAATTATTGACTACCTCTCCGGCTTAATATAAAATTCCAAATGAACTAACAAGCTCTCACCCCGATACCTCCTAAGCCTTGAGAATGATCATCCACTCGAATCATAACCCTATTTCAAAATTTCTGAGTCAAGGGCCCATATGCTTCTACTGCGCTACTCTGATTAACTATTTACCAGGATACCTTGGCAATTATGAACCTAAGAAAAATCCTAAGGACATCGGTACAACTAAAGCAGGGTCCAAAATTTCTAAATTACAATCAACCTAGGTAACGTAATTGAGCAATCATCAAAAAACTTTGAACACAAATACTTACCCAATCTTATCATCTTGTTGGCATACCAACGAGCCAACTAATATATTTTGGTTGTATCCCTCAAATTCACAATAACTGGGCTGTCCTTACCAATCAAATCCACAATTACTCAAACAGTACCATGATTCTTGCTGGCCTAACATCCTCGAAACTAAAACGGTGAGGGCTTTCCATCTCAAAATTTTATGACCTCACTACATATGGGCCACTCTCCCTCCTAAAACCAAAGGAAGAGCACCCCCTTCACTTAGATATTAGGAGCTACTAAAAAATCATCCTATAACAACTCCTATGATGCACCAAGACATACCCAATCCAAAGATTCTCACTATCCGATCATCGGCAATAATGTTCTTCTTGATTGATAATACACCTCATAAGTATAACCCTTTAACAACCTCACTGATCTACACTACCACTTGCACAACCCCTTCACAACTGACATAGAAACTCACCATTACTATCATTAAGCGAATCTACTCGCTTATGTTATTGTATAGCCATCTCTTCATGCGAGACAATCTCTCAGTCTATTAGGATTATTAGACAATAGTTATCCCTATAAGCAATACCTATAAATCTCCAAATTAAGAACCCCAATGGCTAACCCCAAACTATGGGTGGGTAATTTTGATCATAGGCTTTACATCCTATTAACCAAGGGAAACACCTGTACCATTTAAGAGATACACAATCCTAGAACCCCCTAAAAAAGATCACATTCTATCGTAGCTTACTAGATCATCAGGGGTCAACCCAAACAATAAGGTTAACATCTAATCCTTAATTCCTCAAAGGCTACCATCGCTGACCCATTCGGACGGATACTGATCGTCTCCAAGCCAAACGCCTCACGGCGCTACAATCTTTAAGAAACACTTATCGGATTACCCTTCCGGGTTCAGCTAGACCCAAGAAAGCAACACATCTACAAGACATCCATCAATCTTTCTCTAAATTAACTATCGCTCTAAACTCTAAGGAATCACATTCCTTCTATCGGAGAAACCACATACCCGATATAACATTTCTCCCAAGTGCACATCCCTTTCATAAATGAGCATACGGCTAACTATGTTTCGCAATCCATGACACGATCCTTTAAATAGGGTTTTCACACACTATTGACTCTTAAGAATTCATCAATGAGGCCATCCCAAAAGCACTGAAGTATCTCACGGCAAAATACTTAGCCGATGCCTTATTGATTCAATACAAAGTCCTCAAAATTTGGTACCAATCTTGGCACAACTCCACAACAACCATCAATTTAACGATCTGAAGATAATTTGGGCTGACCATTTCCTCTAAGACATCTCCTCAAACACTTACATTACCCAAACACTTTGGCAAACACAAAACGACTCCCAAGTGTGGTCTTATAAGTTAACTAATCTTGGCACAAATCCTAATTAAACGATTTGCAGTCGAAATAATACTAATTGCGTCACCACTCAAACAAAAATGCCTCATCTTCAACCCTTTCCACCCTATTACAATGTGTCATATCCTTACCATCATAGCTCACACTAGCATGGCACCTTACTAACCAAATTGTCCTCAAAATCATATAAAGCCTTATCACCACAGGGTAAATAAATCAGTGAATCCAATCAAATCTATAGACCCGAGAAAATATTGTAGAACTTGATATGACTAGTAGAAGGCCTACGATCTTCAAATAAATGAATAAGTTTAGAAAATACCAATAAAACATAGATTCTGGATCCCATAGTAATATATATATCAAGACATCAAGATCCGGGAACCTTATCTCCCGCTACGATGGGCGATACTTCTATACTTCGTGCCATCATCGTGAAGCCTCGATCCATGGTATAGGGCTCATTTACTACCTGACCAATGAAGTAAGAGCAATCCCTAATTATATGGTTGAACTATCCACAATTGAAATATTCTCCTAGAGATCCCACCAAAATAAGACATTTATTCATAAAATATACATGAACATATCCGATGATATCTCTTTATCCTCTAGACCCATGACTCTTTTTTCATGTCAATCACCCGAAGTTGACTTGACCTCCTATCTGATATGGGGCAACATTACCCAATCTTCTTCCGAACATTGGATCACCACAACATCATCTCAATCCCCAGGGTTCATATTTCAACTTCTATAGGATCTGAACTATCCAAAAGTCTAGGCACTTAAATATCCCCAAATCGATTATAAATTGACATCGTAGGATTCGTTATACCAGAATTGACTCTAAGTTATACTAATCTCAAGCCATCACTTCCACCTCATCCATCATACTTGATACACCAATTAAGAATTCCTTCCTGGTAATTTATTGGCCTGAGCACCTCAATCCAGAGCCAATCTAACCTAAACTTCAAAACCAAAATAAATTAACCTAGGCCGTGAATCAATACCGACCAATTCAAGCACCAAATTGGCATCAATCAAATCCAAACCTCAAGGTGCCTCCCTACAGCTCTTCTTCTTGACCTCGTGGTTGAATACTATCACGAGTAAACCCTCGCCTAAGAGTCAATGCTATTACCCTTCTAAAGAAAAAACAACACAGGTTAGGTCGCTCTTAGGGCACTAACTAAGACATATAAGCTAGACGACCAAACTTATTCTCTAACTCAAACTTAGTTCAAGTCTAAGCTAACTTACCATGATAGATAGACTATCCAATCAAACTTAACTTTTCATATACCTACATTAACTTATTTGATCAATCTTAATCTCTTCTAAGTTTCTGCATACGATTTAAATCAAATCTAAGGCATCCAATTTCTATAACACCAATTATGACGGACTGTATTTTTTTAATCAAAAATCCAGCAAAGTTTTGTCATAAGACAGACATCTGTCAATACAAAACCTATACAATCTCCTGTAGAAACTAAAATACATACAATAATTCCAACATTTGATATCATATAATCAACAACATAGAAAACTACACAGAATCCAATTGCCACATATAAATCATGGCTCTAATGCTGTGTATCTAAACATAATATCGGGTAAAGAGAGATGCCACTTGGTACCTGTTATAGATTACAATAACTTATGAAAGTATAAATAAATTCAAATGATAGCGAAAACTATATCATCTAATCAATAGTTTTATGTACAATATACATTAAGATTCTGAAAGAAATATAAAGATATACAATTTTCCTATGACATAAATAAAACTACAAATTATAAGTCTTCGACATGATCTTCCAAATTCAAACCTAGTCCAGTTTCAATCTCTATGTTGTTCTATCGGATTTATCAGACCTGTGCTAAACTTGAGATAAGAAGAAGTAAGGGTGAGTCAAAAGCTTAACAAGTGCAATATAATCAAGACAGTAAGCAAGATAAGCAAAGTAAAATAGGAGGGGGATATACGAGTATAATGAGGATGCGTAAACATAAGATGTGATCGATTATGGTTTTGGGACATAATTAACTTTTCACGTTTTATCATTCTTCTCTTTCGGATGTAAATTATGCGCAATTATTTATATTTACGGATCATGGTCAATAAGCCTTACTAACTAAAGGTGTTGGAGAATGGGGAAAGGAATGTATTACTTTACACATTCTAAAGTACAATGGCTACATTTTAAGCCTACAACTACTCGGCCATCATTTATCATTTCGTTTATATTTTAGGCTTGCAGCTACTCGGCTATTAAATATGCCACAACATCTATCCCCGAGACCCGGGGGTAGTCCTTATCCTTTCACAGTAATATCCTGAGGCTTGTAAGAGTATCACCCGCTTTAAAATGCGCCCAAGGGGTGTTTGTAATGTCCGGATATTTTTATCGAAGGATCTTAAGTTAAATTGGGTAAAATTTATATTAGCATAAATAAAATGGAG
>JAOVVI020004399.1:0-17677 GCA_028571085.2 Nepenthes alata | reverse complement strand
CATCGATGGCAATCACCAATTTAGTAGGAACAATGAACAAAAAGTGCACAACGTTTTTAATGTGGAAATCCTTTTCAACTAGTGGAAAAACCACGGAACAAACTCCGAATAAGGTTTTCACTATATAAAATCGGTTTCAAAAACCCTCGAGATAGAATACCTACTACATACCCGAGACAGAATAAGAAAAATAATCTCTAGAGTAAGAAAACTCTCATTCCCTCTTATTTCTCTGTTTTTTTTCTCTCATTCCCTTCACTGGTGGTGCACTCTGCTCACTGATTTTATAAGTGTGGTGATAGACGACGAACGATGAGAGCTTCCTTTTGCACTCCTGCTCTGTTCTACTCTCCTTCCACGTTCCACCGCAGCTATTACTGCTGCTATTTCCCATCTACTGCTCTCGCGGCCGCTTGCCTCTTGTCTACCTGAAGTGCTTAGTATGCTTTTTATAAAGACTTTGGTTCCAAATACCACCTGCTCACCCGGGTCGATTCTTGCAGATGATTTGTCACACCAACCCTATATTTTCCCGCGACTTCACCAGTTTTTGCCCTTTCCCAGATACGTATGCTCCGCAGGTCAACTTGCTCTCTGCACAGATGGCGTATGCTCTGCATGACAGTTACCTGCTCTGTAAAACTTACCAATTCTAAAAAGTCAACTACTCTGCACAGTCAGCTGCCGGCATTCCAGATAAGTTGTCCTTGGCCATCACCTAGTGTCATCGGTCTTCACTGGTCTTTCTGGTCATCACCTAGTGTCCTCGGTTGTCGTTAGTCTATTTGGCCATCATCTAGTCCTTGGTCTTCACTAGTCTCCTTGCTCAACACAACTTGCTGACTGTCCGACCTTTATCCATTCCGGCATTTCCCATTCCGGAAATCCACTTTGTATTTCCACTCCGCCAAATGTCACTCCGGCATCTGCACTCCGGAAATCCACTTTGGATTTCTACTCCGAGATTTGCCACTCCGACAAATGGGCACTCCGAGATTTGCCTACTCTGGCAAACGGTCTTCTCCGAGATTTGCTTATTCCCGCAAACGGTCACTCCGAGATTTGCCTACTCTGGCAAATGGCCTTCTCAGAGATTTACCTTTTCCGACAAACGGTCACTCCGAGATTTGCCACTCCGGCAAACGGCCTTCTCCGAGATTTGCCTTTTCCGGAAAACGGTCTTCTCCGAGATTTTCCTGCTCCGGCTATGAGATTTGCCTACTCTGACAAACGGTCTTCTCTAAGATTTTCCACTCTGGCAAATAGTCACCTCCGAGATTTGCCTTTTCCGGTAAATGGTCTTCCTGGTCTTTGTTGCAATTAGTTTGTAGCACTTCGAATATCGCACAAAACCTATGCAATCCGAAAACGTGTCCGTTTATTGAGTCACCTACAAAGGAGTGACCAAGCCCAACAATTACGTACATGTCTATAGGACATTTAATGTTGTTCTTGTTATGATGGTGCTGTTCTCGTTTAGTGCATATCAATTATGTTGAGTATTAGGTTGTTTTCTTGGGGTATTCATCTAATGTGATGCCAAATAAATGAGCCAGTCTATTTTACACACTGCTTATATATTACAGACCAAGCTTGGAAATATATTGATTTTACTTTGCTTTCCCCCCCCCCCCTAAAGTGTTTTGATTTCAAACCATTTGATAAGTTTGCTAATCCTGCTCTTCTTCAGGTAAGAGACGGCCTTGGAGGGCTTTTCTTCTTTATGGACCACCTGGTACAGGGAAGTCATATTTAGCCAAGGCCGTTGCAACTGAAGCAGACTCTACATTCTTTAGGTAAAAGTCTTTAGCATTGTGCATGTATCCGTGTGGTTTTAAATAAAGTTTCTAATTATTTCTACGTGCTTGAAACATGAAGTCACTATCTATTTTGCAGCATGTAGTTAATACTTTTGAACCTGATGTCTGTGTCTTAGTTCTAGTTTTGCATCATCATTTCATGTTTGTATAATGACAGGTTATTATATGAAGATCTATAATGAAGCACTTATCTTTTAGACTGTGTGTGATTCAGATAATGAAACCTAACAGATCCATGATGTCTGCTCCACGTGGGACACTTACAAAGGTGGCATGGAAACTCTGGAAAGAATGCAAGAGAAAGAGGGCTGAGCAATGTATCTTAAATGGCTCGTGAGAGACATACTTGCACAAACATGGCATTTGCTACTTTCTCTGCTCAATAGTAAATGCCTTAGTGAGTGACACCAACCTTTGGTAACTGGATACTTCTAAATAACTTTTAGGTGGGTGCCACTGGTACTTCTGTCTCTTTATTAATATTCAAAATATAATGATAGTTCGAGGCAAGATATTAAATTTGGGATGATGGAAGTACTACTTGTTAGGTTTGAAACAGGATCAGTTTGGGCCACATTGGGGAATAATTTGAAACCAAACCAAATAAAATTGTCAACTGAAACAAACCATCCAAACTGTTAATATATAGGTTGGTTTGATTTGGACGGTTTATATGGTTTGTATTATTAAGCTTATTAGTCTTGATGCATACCTGGACTAAAGTTCAACTTGGGATGGAGACAAATTGAGGGAGTGACTTGGCCCAAGTATTTTTACCTTCGGCTTGCTCATCTCACCAAAAACAGAAATGTGAAATGGGTTAGGGTTGTATTCTTGGATAAACTATTCCGATACCTAAGTCGGTATACGTTTAAGTTGGCAAAGAGGGACAAAGAAAGTTACCCGTTCTTATGACCCTGGCAATGTCTTCTGATAGGGCATTAGCAAAAGGATGAGCCATTCTAATGAGTTCGTTCAGGAAATGGAGCTTGTCGAAAGTGAGGTACCTTTGGGGCTGATTAATTGAATTTATTTCTACATGGAGTGGTGGAAGTCACGAATCACCTCGACATCAAGTTGCTACTCAATAGTGATACAAAGAGCTTCTCTAAGGTCACTTTGTTTCTGTGGGTGATCGCAGTGGTCTTTTGTAAATGATGAAAATGGTAAAGTGTTGTGAAAAAATTTCACCAAGAGTTTGGGTGCTTGAGGGGGAGAGTTTCTCATATCCCTTCTGATAATGGTGAAGTGGGATATTTATAGGCGAGGGATGAAGGGGGCCATTGGGTTGAATAGACATCTTCTGATTGGCCCCGTACTCGGGCCACAAATGGCAGGAACGGATGTCTATGATCCAGCCTTGGCGCTGCAGGGTAGCCAATAGCAGTCGCCTCTCTGTGCTACTTTTTGGTGGTGGCAGGCAAGGTTTGGCTTGTAGCATTGGTAGTCGGCGGACCTGATGTCCAGGGCTTCCTATTGACCTGTGTAGAAATTTTTTTTGTCTGCTCTTGGGCCCTTAAGTTTGGGCAAATGCGCTGCTTGTGGGAACAATGTTGGTCTTTGACTTTGGCTCTCTAATGCTGCTATGGAACCAGTAGTTGGTCGATTAAATGGAAGAGTATTATGCTCGGGCCAGTTGTTTCCTTGTACCCAAACTCGCATGGGTCAGTTTCATTCAAGAAGGATGCTTTGGCCTTGTTATTACTTGCTACGGATTCAATGCGCATACGATCTAAACAAGTGTAAAAATTACTTGTTCAATTTAATATCTCAAATATGGATAGTAACTAGCAACAATCTTAATATAATAATAATAAAATTCATACATGTTCCAAAATCACGTAAAATATTTAGTTAAAATAAATAATAAAGAAATTAAATACAACATTGTAAATGAAGAATTAGTCATTGATTAAGAAATGCTCTAATGTTAAATTTCAACTTGGTCCATAGTAATTCATGAGAAAAAAAGGATATATGATATATTATTTATTCTGAAAAATTATTTTATAATAGGTAAAAATATATAATATCTAGGAAAATATGCATCTTCTTGATATTTAGACGAAAAGTAAATATTATTTGATATTGATTCTTTGAACTTTTCAATATCATCAAAAGGTTCTTTAATAATGAAAATTTGCTAAAAATGTGGCTAATTTCTACAGAAATAAGAACCACTATTTTTTAAGGTGACAATGAAACTAATGAAGTGATCAAGAATCTGACGGCTTGTATACAAACTTGAGTCAGAGCAGTAGAAATAATTAGATTAGGTTGTCTTTAGTAATAATAAAAAGTTGTGCTTTTATATAGAGTGTGCATGCACACGGTCTGGTTTAGTTTATATGCCTAGCTTTTGTTTGGTTTAGTGTTTGGTAAACTTTGGTTTAAGTTTTTGAACTGCAACCAAACCGAAAATGCGGTTTGGATAAAAACTCAAACTGCAGCCAAACGCACATATGACAAATTGTAATTGGCGGTTTGGGTTGGTTTGGTTTAGGAGCTTCGAAAATTTTTTGTTCAGTTATACTAGTCACTTTCATATGTTATTTTTGAGGCTATTTTCTTGGTGCTAGCTTTGATTATCTTTCCACTATTAATTTCGATGGTGTCACATCCCAAGCGTCAATTCTAATAAATTTTCTCACTTATGGACAATGCTATATGGGGTGAAAGCAGTGAGTAGATAGCTTTGCCAACTGCACAGGAACTGTTTAGCTCAGAGGTAACTTCTGCATATTTTTTTTCAGTGGTTCTGTAGAGCAACATACTAAAATTTATCGTGGCAGTGGTACTTCAATTATTTTGTCTGTTTCAATATGTTCACAAACTAGGCACAAAATGTGACGGTGAATCAGTTGTGGATACTGAAGTGTATTTTGTGTGTGTTGCTGTGCCCTTTCTCCTGAGTCTGCCTTTTGATGTATTTATGAACCAGGCACAAAGTGTCAGGATATTGTTAATGGACACCGAAGTGTCATTTGCAAGTGTAGCTGATGTTCTGAGTATGCATTTTAGTTTTCTTTATACATTCTTAACTTTGAACAGGTGCCAACAATTTCGTTTCCTTCTTGGTCAGTGTTTCTTCTTCTGATTTGGTTTCCAAGTGGATGGGGGAGAGTGAAAAGCTTGTGTCCAACCTCTTTCAAATGGCTCGTGAAAGTGCTCCTTCTATAATTTTCATTGATGAAATAGACTCATTATGTGGCCAGCGTGGGGAAGGCAATGAAAGTGAAGCTTCTCGACGTATCAAAACTGAGCTTCTTGTCCAGATGCAGGTGCTTTTATGTTTTTATTTGTTGGAGTGTTTATGTGAGCACTTGTGGGGCCAGTTAAGCTAGTTTTTCATATTGTTTCCTTTGTCTCTCTCATTGCGTCTTTAATTTGTTACTAGGCATTTGAAAAAAATGCAATGCATTTAAAAGAAATAGATGTAACCTGATAAATAATGAATTAGTTGTATGGAAAAACACTCCTATCTCTCTCCCTCCCTCGTTCCCTCCCTATTTCATATTTCTGGATATAAAGACCCTTTTCTTCCCTGCAAATATTGCACTTGAATAACAATAACAAAAATCTGAGACCCCTGCAGTGTGAAGCGTATAATGAAAGAAACAGTAAAAGTGGAATTCGGAACTCCAATTTCAAGTTAAAAATGCATAAGTTTTTTATGCACTTGGAAACTACAACAAGCTATAAGTGGTCTTGACTTTATCATGTGGATGAGTTAGTCACTAAAATTTAGAAGTTGTGGAGAACTGGCAATGTTTTTGAAAGCCAGTGAGAATATTTGCAATCCACAATCCAATAGCCACTGAGTCACTTTTGTTAGGTGATGTACACATGCTGCAAAAAAGTATGATGTGGAGATTGTGCGCGAGTACATACAGTGAGGAAGGGGGAGGGAGATCTGGAAAATGAGTTTTGTTATGATTGTCTCTATACTGGAGCAACTAAGGTCACTGTAAATTGTGATAGTGGAAGTTAGATGCAGGAGGGGATGGGGTTGTGAAACATGGATTAAGTAAGAGATGACTGGGAGGGAGAATTGCTTGGATGTGAAGGTAGAAGTGCTCAGGGGTCTGAATTATTGGTAAAATGATCATTTTCTGTTTTCTTTAACTAGCCAATTAGTAATTCAGGAAACCTTCTTTTGACAAGTAATTCATAGTACGTAATTCATGTTGATTGGCTTGTGTGTGTTGCTTGTCATCTTTTCCCATTTTTATGTGCACATATAGAATACAGTCACATGAAAGTTGTTGATTGAAATCCATGGAATAACTGCTCTGGATTATCTCTAATGAGTAATAAACTTCATGACATTGGTTTGAAAAAGGATAGCGTCAAATTAGAAACACATTTAGCAATGCTCTGAGTTCTATTCTTGCTGGTGCTTCTTCTCTCTCTTTTTCCTGTTCCTGATGCAATATTCTATTCAGAACCTGGGTGTCATTGGGTAAGGCTGCAACTCCCGGGTTGAACATATACCACAGCTAAAATAACTGCAATCTTCACTTTGATATCAGATGAATGGATATATTTTGTTCTTTTGTTACTTTACCCAACTTGAAATAAGAGATTGTTTATATACAGGGTGTGGGACACAATGATGAAAAAGTTCTGGTTCTTGCTGCAACAAATACTCCCTATGCTCTGGATCAGGTTTCTTGCGAAAGAGAAGTTCAATTGTGTGAATTAATGTTTTATTTAAAGTAAATATGGTAATCTGACTTAACAGATGGTACTTGCAGGCTGTTCGACGACGATTTGACAAACGTATTTATATTCCTCTCCCGGATTTGAAGGCTCGGCAGCACATGTTCAAAGTACTGGAGTACTATTTTTTCTTATGCATCTCCAACTGAAGATAGATAGACTTTTTTCAAAAAAAATTCAGTCAATGAATTTGATTCATTTTCTTATACATCCACTTTCTGATGCTGTCTTCAATGAACCTGTACAGGTACATCTTGGGGATACTCCTCACAACTTGACTGAGAGTGATTTTGAAAACTTAGCTCGTAGAACAGAAGGCTTTTCTGGTTCAGATATATCTGTGTGTGTAAGTGAATGAATGATGAAAATTCCATGTTCCCTGAGATATTTTGTTCATATCTACAAGCTTATGGAAATGAGATACTAGATATACTTCTATGTTTGATTGAACTCTTAGGTCAAGGATGTCTTGTTTGAACCTGTTCGTAAAACCCAAGATGCAATGTTTTTCTATAAGACAAAAGATGATTTGTGGGTTCCATGTGGACCAAAGCAGCCAAATGCTGTTCAGATCACCATGCAGGAGCTAGAAGCAAAGGGACTTGCTGCAAAGGTATGGCATGATTTATGCTTTTGCTATTGCATATTGGGGCTGGTGCGGTTTATCTCTACCAGTTTCTGATTACTGCAGCCAAAGCAGTTTCTTTTTCAGAAGAACCGTTTTTGGGTAAATTCAGAAATATGATGCTGCTTCACAAATTCGTCCGGGACAGCAATTTAACTACTGTGGTGTTGTTTCCCATTCGTACATTCATGGTGATTGAACCTAGACACCATCATAGAATTGTTTGATCATCAAAATTGGCAATGGTTTATACAAAGCTTAATTTAATCTCCTGCAAAATCTAAGTGGTAGCTTGGTTGTAGGCTACCCACTTGCCTAGGCCAGTGACTTGTTGCGGTCCTGTGAAATCCTCCTTGCTATCTTACGTATTGTACAAAAATAAAAAATGTATCCAAAAACTTACTTTCTCAGTGCTTTGGTATAAAATGAAGTTCTTATGTCGGAAAAATTGTATGTCATCTCAAGGCAATATTAAACTGTTGTCTTGTTTTTTTCCCTCTTCAAATAATAAATATTAATTCATTAAGTGGATTTATAACCAAATATATGCCTCCTGCAAGCAAAAGGAGGAGAAAAAAGGAAATATTGAGTGCCTGTTTCTCATTTTATACATGTCATTTATTGTGTTTATCATGATATTTACATGCTTGATAATGATCTTGTAGATTTGTCCGCCCCCCATTACGAAATCCGATTTCGACAAGGTGCTTGCAAGACAGAGGCCAACTGTGAGCAAATCTGACCTGGAGGTTCATGAGCGGTTCACCCAGGAGTTCGGAGAGGAAGGCTAATTCTATTGGTCAAAGAGAGCTATGTAGCCCCAAAACTGCTGCCACTGCAGCTCAAATCTGTAGTTTCATTGTTCCTGAAGAAGTGAGGTGAATGATCTGTCTTCCCTGCTTCCAGTAAAGGTGACGGTAATGCATTGTGAATGTGATATGACTTGTTCTTGTATTGTTAAGGACACAAAAAGGGTTTGATATTCTAAAGAATCTGTCTCTTTAAATTGCTTGAACAGAAGTTGAACTGTTCTGTTTTATTAAGGTATTGCTGAACAGAACGTGTATGAGAAGATGCCTGCTGGATAGGGCTTTTGTTCTACAGTTCTTGTAATCCACGCAAATGAACTGTAATTTGACAACCAAACATCCCAGCATTACACCGTTCTTTTCATTTCTGCTGTATTGTCTTCTGACAGCACAATCATCTGAGATTTCAGCAAGTTATGAACAAAAAACTCCGTCTGACTTCAAACTTGGGGTGATTAGGCTGTGATCATGCTCTTGACATCGTCGTTTCTTCAATAAAGCAAACCTTGAAACAAGGGGCCTTGTTGTGATTGTCAATGATGTATGATGCATGGGTTGAGTTCTAAACGGACTGAATCAGCATTTATCTCATCAAATCAAGCATTCAGAGGATATAATACAGATGACATTAATGGGTGATTTGGTTGCTAAATATCAAGAGCAGCAGTAGATGAAACCTCTGATTGTGATGCTTTATGGTTATAAAAAAGGATCTTGTAGAGCTATCACATCTTGTTAGTTGCAACAAATATAGTTGAGAGCTCTCATATCTTGTACGTTGCAATAAAAATGGTTGACAAATATTTGGATGACACCCAATGGATACCAAATACCTCGGTGATTTGTCACAACATTCGAGCTGTCCAAATGGCATTCCCGAGTGTCATGCAAAATGGTTAATACCCACTTGTCGCCAATGACCAGAAACAATTCTCAAATTTCTGAAATTCTTCCAAGTTAGACGTTGGATCGTTTTGAGAAGGTCATGGGCACGGCCTTCCAATAAGAGCACGAGGATTGCCGGGTGCTTTTGGATGTGGTTGCACTAGATGTTGGCCACTGTCGCACCTTGGTACTTAGTTTTCTGCAAGCATACCAAAGTCTAAACAGTGAACACTGATCAAACAAATAACCAACAAATCTTAGAACTGCAACGGTGATATTTAAAATAAACAGGAACTCAAGCAGATAAAATAACTCCGGGAGCAAATAATACCCAGCGTCAGGACTACATAGAACTGGAGATCAACATTAGCCTCTCAACCGAAAAATTCATAGGAAGGCAATGCATTTAAGGGTGCAGACTGAAAGAGAGTAGTAGCATGGATTGATTCTGAGCCGTTTATGACTGTGGAAGTGTCTTTGCATGTGCTAGAGCTGTGGCGTGGAGACATACCTGAAGAATTGTCAAAGACACAAGCAGGAGGAAAAGAATGAGAGATGGAGGCCGCTATCATTTTACTCACTCTCTTCCGTTCTTCCCTGCAGCTTCTTCTCTCTCTTCTTAATCAGTTCTTAGGTATGTCTCCATCTTGCTGCTCCAGCATCTGCAAACATATTTCTCAAGATGCAAACAATTGCGGCATCAGCCATCTGTGCTTCTTTTCCTTATGCCCATGAACTTGTGTGAACCTGAAAAAGGCATTGTAAATGCATCAAATATTGTTTTCCTGTAGTATCCCGATTAATCTTTCCTTGCTTAGATTACTTTTCATCTTTAATTTTAAACACCTACCTCTGAACTTGTATGAGTTCCGTGAAATATGTGCATCTGCGAGGGTTCATTCAGCCAATAATATTCTGATTGCACAGCCCTTGTACAATGGGCTCACGAACTGTTTGCAGTTATCCCATCTTGAGAACGTTAAAAATTCTTCATGAAGTCCACACACTGCCTATCGTTGAAGTCACCAGAAGTCCCCACAAGAGCATAAGCCTCCTTCGAAGTGATGAAATCGGTTTGAATCCCGAACAGTAATCCTCCTTTCCTCTATCGATGATATTAATTTAATTACAGTATGACAGTCTCCACAGACCCTGAGATTCTTTACAATTTGGATTGGAGTACCAGGAGGTGTTGCCATCAATCCAAAAGCAATGGCCAGTCTTTCACTATGTTGAGACAATATCACTTCCTTGTGCTCGTCTTCGATATCATGAAGCACATAGTTTGTATCAGGACGGTACCCGGCATCCTTCAGCCGGATAGATAACTCTTCGAGTTTTGAAAATATCTGATCTGATAATGGATGAGAAGAATCACCAGCCAAGAAAGAGTAAGTCGTGTTCTTGATCTCAATCCAGCTATATCCAGCTTCTTTTTTCACTTTTCGCTCATCCATTAACTTTCTAACTTTGTCTCTCTCTTGCCAATTTCCACTTGCAGCGTAAATATTTGAGAGCAGAACATAGGCTGCTGAATCTAGTGGTTGCAGCGAAATAAGCTTCTCTGCCGCAAGCTTCCCCATCTGAACATTCCTATGAACACGGCAAGCACCCAACAGAGTACGCCACACTGTTGCGCCTGCAGAGAAAGGCATCCCATTTATGAGATTCATGGCTTTTCCCAACATCCCGGCACGGCTGTATAGATCAACCATGCAAGCATAGTGTTCCATTGTTGGACTAAGACGATGTTCCTCAGTCATTAATTCGAAGTACTTTTGACCCTCATCTACCAGTCCAGCATGAGTGCAGGCAGAAATCACTCCAATGAATGTAATACCATCCATCTCTATGTTTCTTCTTTGCATCTCCTCAAATACCTTAAGCGCCTTCTCCCCATACCCATGCTGTGCATATCCAGAGATCATTGAATTCCACGAAACCAAGTCTCTCTCCCTTTGCCTCTTAAAAACTTCATTTGCACTATCGATATTGCCCCTCTTTGCATACATTGTAACAAGAGCACTACCAACACACAAAGCATCACTGAATCCTGATTTGATTGAGAATGCATGAAATTGTTTTCCCTGCTCAGCTGCTGCTACTGGGCCGGCACATGCATTCATGATGCTGGAGAATGTAAATTCATTTGGCCATATGCCCTGCTTTGTCAACTGACGAAAGACATTGATAGCTCCCTCAGTATCCCCTACTTGTGTAAATCCAGCTAACATTGCAGACCATGCTACAATGTCCTTCTTGCCAATTATCTCAAACACTTTGGTAGCTTCATCTGTATTTCGTGTTTTTGCATAAGCGTCCAAGAGTGCAGTTCCCACAGATGGTGAGTTCTTATAATTTGTTTTGATTACTTGTGCATGCACCTGGGAAGGTGAAATACAAGGATGAGCTGTAAGTATGGCTGAATATGTAAAGTCGTTTGCGCTAACACCTGCCCTACCCATTTCAAGAAAGAGATTAACTGCCTGCCCTTTTCTCCCATTCAGCAAGTATCCGGCAATCATGGCTGTCCATGAGACCACATTTTGACTTCTTTGCATCGTAACAAATATCTTGAGAGCATCATCCAGGCTGCTGCACTTATTATAAGCTACCATAAGAGCTGTCCTTATATTGAGGTCAAAATCAAACCCACTCTTCACCACCCGGCAATGCAACTGCCTCGTGAAACTCAGTTCGTTCATCGTGGCACATGCTTTTATAGCAGGAGCAAAGATCATTTGAGTCAGTTTTATACCTTCAAGTCTCATCTGATGAAACACCTTAAGAGCTTCAGGATGAAGCCCATTCACCACTAGACCAGCAACCATACCATTCCAAGAAACGGCATCCCTGTATTCCATACCATCAAACACAGCCTTGGCCTCCCTTAACATTCCAGACATTGAGTACATATTAACCAAAGAATTCCCAACAAAAGTACTAGACTCAAAACCATTTTTAATAACCTGGACATGAACTCTAGTACCTTTCTCGACCATACCATGGTCAGCCAAGGAACCCAAAATTGCGGCAAAAGTAAACGGATTTGGCTTAATTCCTTCCACCTGCATTCTAGAAAATACCTCCAGTGCCCGTTCAACCAATTCATTTTGTGTGTACCCTGCAAGCAATGAGGTCCACGAGACCACATTCTTTATCTCCATTTCATCAAAGATTCTTCTTCCATCATTCACATTCTTCGTTTTCATATACATATCAACCAGAGAAGTCCCAACACTAACATCTACGACAAACCCCGATTTGATACAATGACAGTGCACTTGCTTACCAACAATTTGATCATTTAAAACACCAGTTACCTTCAACACACAAGACAAGCTAGACCCATCAACCACTAAGCCAGAGTGATACATATTGAAGAAAATGTTTAAAGCTTCTACAGTGCGATTATTGCGGGATAAATCGAAAAGCATGTGATTGTACTCGGTGAGGTCTGGTTGAGGGATTTTGTCGAGCAATTGGAGTGCATGAGGTAAATTTCTGGGTTCTGAATCTATCCTCACGGTTTGTGGATCCACAGCTATGGCTTGGATTTGAAAGCAGTTTTGGGTGTGAAATTGAATCTGGGATTGTCTCAGAAATCCAAGAATATATCTTGTGGGGACTTGGGCTAGTCTGCTACACGAACGTATCAATGGAGTCATGCTCCCCGCAGTGGCGGTCCGAGTTTGAGTGAGTGAGAGAGAGAGAGACGGTTGGCTTTCTGTTAGACCTTAACCTCGGTGGGATACTGACAATGGCGTTTGTGTTCAATTTTAGTATACAATAATTTGCGACATTTGGCTGATGCTTGACATATTAACTAGTTTTATATCCGCTGATTATATCTTTTTTTTCATAATATTTCTTTAATAAATAATAATGAATATATATATATATATATACAGACATTTAAAATCTAATACATAATAATGGCACAAAGAGAGGCTGTATAAAATACTCTTATTAGGCAAAATGGCTGAAAGTCTATGTTTGCTGTGTACAGAAAAAATTGATTAAACAAAAGTTCATTTGATTAAAATACAAAACAGAAATATTTGCTTAATCTTTGACAAAACTTATATAATGTTACTGCAAGTTATCACCTTTGTCTATTTCTCATATCCAATTTCACATTTAAAAAAAAAAAAGAAAAAACTTCAATTTTCTTGAACATTAATGGAAGCAAGTGATTCAATAGTGGTTTGATAGGTTATTAATCATTCCAAAAGTAATATGTAGTTAATTTTGATTATAACTAAATAGGGCTGCATAGGTTATGACATTATCAATATATAATAATTGTTAGAATATTTAAATAAATTTTATAAGATCTATAATAATAATTTGTTAAAAAAATTAAGAATTATCTTAAAAAATAGTATAATTTTCTGGTTAAAATTTGAGAAAGTTCATGTTATAAAAGTATAGGTGAACATATTATCAATTGTTAATTTCCCCTCTCTCTCCATTTTTTTTGGGGGGGGGGGTTAAGTGAAGATAAGTTTATCTACATAAAATTGATTATAATATATTTTAGAAGTGATTATAAAAGTTATTTACCATTATTTTTGAACAAAAAATATAAATGTTACATTTTAGTCATTTAATTAGCAAAAAAATTGTTATTTATAACATATAAAGAATATTTTACAAATTCATGTAAATGTAAATATTGTTAATGTATATATAAAAATGGATAAAAAGTTTTATTCATTTTGACATGATGTATATATGTTACATTTTAGCCATTTAGTTAGCAAAAAAAGTACTATTTATAATATATAAAGAATATTTTATAAATTTATGTAAATATAAATATTTTATATATATATATATATATATATAAATGAATAAAATTTTTTATTTATTTTGACATAACATAATGTGTTAATTTTTTATATTTTTAATAAGGATTATAAACTGTGTAAATTGTATATTATAATTTTATTCTGAATAATTATTAACTTATAAAACTATTTACTTACAAAAAAAAAAAACTTCAAAATCTACCATTAATTCGGATATGGACAATTCATCCCTTCAAATCCCTACAGGCTCGTAGTTTAACCCTAAATAAGTCACACAATTCATGCTCCTGTCCTATTCTCATTCTAATTCTACCCTTCTCCCCTAATGCTTTTGTACTCCTAGCGACGCAGCACACTCAATCTACACGTCCGATTCATGATTCTTTACCCCTAATTTCTACTTATTTTATATGTCTTTTAAATTTAAATTGTCGAATCAGTACATCGTACAAAATATCATCGGTTTAATTGTAATACGAACGGAAAGCAAGCGGGTACGTTTGTTTGGAAGTTGCAGCGTCTCGATCTCCTAGAATCCCCCCACCTGGGCCACCCACCCACCTGTCCCATCACATTTGACCGATCAAGAAAACGGCCCAGAATCTTTCCACCTCAGCTCCTACTTAAGGTTTTCGATTTTCCGACCCATACGTGGTTAGGGTTTTTCTGAGGTTTCATCAATTTAATGGTGCTTGTCGTTTAAATGGGTCTTCAAGTAACAACAAAGCCATGGTTTGCTGTCGAGTTGTTCACATGATCGAAAGACAGCAATGATTGCGGAGAAGCCCGGTTGGGTTAGGCACGAGGGTCTGCAGATTTTCTCCATTGATGTTCAACCAGGAGGTCTTAGGTTTGCTACTGGTGGTGGTGACCAGAAGGTGAACAATTTTCTCTGCTTTCTTAGTAGTTCTGTTTGTTGCTTGTGAATTGGTGTGTTTCTGAGGTTTTGCTCCATACATTATTGATGCCAGTGTCTTAAGCAATCATTGTAATGCTGAAGAAGCTGACTTTTGTACTGAATTAAGGAGACTGCTGTGCTGCTTCATATGTAACGTATCCCGAGTGACAAAATTATCAACTTCTTGTGAGATTGTTCTTATATGTTCCTTCTTCCCTTCTCCTGTATATGCCGGGTTGAAATGTAACCCTGTAGTCCTGATTGAAACAGAGGCATCGTTGGTTTCTAGGAATGAGAAGCCGCAAGGCGGGAAACTCTGTTCTTTGTGAAATATATGGTGTACGTGATGATGCTTGAATTCTAAAATGTGTATTCTCTGTTTTCTGGTTGCAGAGGAGACATATTGAACAGTATTTTTCAGTTGTCTATTGTGCTCAACCATATGTCAGTAATACTGCCTCGCTATTTTCCCCATGTTGGAAGTTGCACTTAGTTTCTTTAATATCTACCATTCAGATAAAGGTCAAATTGTGGTATGTCTTGAATAGCTACAGGACAGTGCATATGATGTGGCGCTTATAGAATCGCGTTATGGACTGAATAGTCATTGTCATTTCCTCATTCAGTTCTCTTGCATGTTTGGACATTTGGCTGTAGACCAATAGCAAGCCAGTCGCTGTCACTTATTTTCTCAGGTGTACCTATCGCCTTGGCCAAGTCTTGATGCTTGGTTCCAGTAGTTTTATGGTATATATTACATAAGTTTTGAAGAATAGTCTTATGGATTGAAATCATCCTTTTTTTTTTAATTTTGCAAGTTGGATCGACATTATCACTTTAGTTACATACGAGGTCTAAGGTTTCCATGGTATTACGCATTGCATGCAGGTTCGGATATGGAACATAAAATCTGTGGGAAGGGATTTTCAGCGGGATGATTCAGTGCCCAGGCTTCTGGCAACTCTTCGTGATCACTTTGGGTCAGTTAATTGTGTGAGGTGGGCTAAACATGGCCGACACATTGCATCAGGATCTGATGATCAGGTGATTTTGATTCATGAAAGGAGGCCGGGTTCTGGAGCCACTGAATTTGGCAGCGGGGAGCCCCCAGATGTTGAAAACTGGAAAGTTGTTATGGCCCTGAGAGGACACACTGCAGATGTGGTAATTAAACCATGTTTGACTATTAGCATGAATTAAAATTTTATTTTCCCTCAACCTATTTTTATAGACTATCTCTCTCCTGCACTCATGACTAAGGGATACCGTGCAAATTGGAAACAGTTACTGGATTTACGTTGTGTTGAAAGAAATGTTTTCATAAGCATTATGATTTGTGCATTGTTGATTGATGCCAATTCCAGTCTGATGATTATTTTATTGTAGTCTGATGAATATTTTATTGTTGAGAAAACATTTATAGCTGTACCTTGGCCAAATATAGGAGAGAGATACCAATTTCACATGTCATCGAAATCTACGACCATTTTATTGAATCTGCTTACTGGTTTCTTGATTTGCCATATCTGTATTGTTAACATATGTCATCTGGCTTCTTGAAGTTGGCTCACTATCTAATAATATATTTTGCATCCTTAAGATTGTTATTTTACTTTATCTTAAGATGAGAAAATTAACCTCAGAGTTTTTCCCTTGCTTAAAGTAGGGGGACTTTAACTGGTCTCCGGACGACTCATTACTGGCAAGTGGAAGTCTGAATAACACAATCCACATCTGGAATATGAGCAATGGAATCTGTACAGCTGTTCTTAGAGGTCATTCTAGCTTGGTTAAGGGTATTGTTTGGGATCCAATTGGCTCCTTCATAGCAAGCCAATCTGATGATAAGACTGTTATTATATGGAGAACAAGTGATTGGAGCCTTGCCCACAAGACAGAAGGTCACTGGGCAAAATCAGTATGTTTGATGGCAATTTTTAAAATTAATCTTCCTCTACTTCTACCTCTGTCCTCATTTTCTGAAAACCATGCTTCTTTACAGCTTGGATCGACCTTCTTTAGGCGGCTTGGGTGGTCTCCCTGTGGTCATTTCATAACCACCACACATGGCTTCCAGAAACCAAGACATTCAGCTCCTGTTCTTGAAAGAGGAGAATGGGTGGCAACATTCGACTTCTTGGGGCATAATGCACCTGTTATTGTGGTGAAGTTTAATCATTCTATGTTCAGAAGAAATGTTTTGAATTCCAAGGATGTGAAAGCTGGATCTGGTGGATGGGCTAATGGGGCTGCTAAGACAGCAGGAAAGGAATCGCAACCATATAATATTATTGCAATTGGCAGTCAGGATCGTACTATAACTGTCTGGACAACTGCAAGTCCACGTCCTCTTTTTGTGGCAAAGCATTTTTTCAGTCAAAGTGTTGTTGATTTATCCTGGTACTCTTTATACAGCTTTGTCATCCCTTTGGATAGAAACTAGCTACTTCCATTCTGCCAATGTTCATCTCGTTCAGAATTTCCATTTCTCCCATATACTCTCACTTCATCTTCTCTTTGAAACAGGAGTCCTGATGGATATTCACTTTTTGCCAGTTCTTTGGATGGCACTGTGGCAACCTTCTATTTTGATATAAAAGAGCTTGGCCAGCGGCTAAGCGATGACGAATTGGATGAGTTAAAGAGAAGCCGCTATGGTGATGTTAGGGGCCTCCAAACAAACTTGGCTGAGAGCCCAGCACAGTTGTTGCTTGAAGCAGCTGCAGCTAAGCTATTAGCAAGCAAGAAATTGACTTCAGATGTGCAGCAGAGCCAGCCATTATCAAATTCTTCTATTAATTTAGGGCCCACCCAAAAGTTAACTGAATCTCAAGCTGAGAATGGAAAGAAAAGCGAAGTGGTTGGTTCTGATTTCTCCAACAAAGTGGGAAATTCTGCCCCAGTTTCTAGTCCTGTTAAGCAGAAAGAGTACAGGCGTCCTGATGGAAGAAAAAGGATTATCCCTGAAGCAGTTGGTTTGCCACCCCGACAGGAAAATAGCACCATGGCACCACATTCCCAAGCACTTAACTTATCCATTGCATCTGATCATCACCAGAAGGATGATAATGGGTTGCCTCATACCAGCAGTGCTAGAGAGCTCT